>JAKTYA010000019.1:0-73329 GCA_030561745.1 Metschnikowia gelsemii
GATATAAACATACAACTTTGTCTTATTGGTCTGGAAACGGTTGTAATTGAGTGAGAGCAGCGAATTATACGTTTCTTATACATGATTGAAAGCGTTCCTTGATCTTCAAAAATCGTTGGATAAACTCATGGACCTAGGCTCTTGAGTTTCTTCTCCCAAGCGTACTTTACCGACTTAACCATTCCCGCTGTAAGGATACCTTTCACAGATTGCGTAAGAGCGGGGAATGCAATAATACTCAGAATGGTACTCAACAAAATCCGCTTAGAAGTTGAGTCTCGTAAAGCTTCATGAATGTATGGACTCTCGGCATCTATCGATTCTAGGGAAGAAACATAAGGGTCAAATGCTCTGTTTATTTCCTTGTTCTCTAAGAACTCTAGCATGTTCCTATCCCTTTCTAGAAGTTTTGCGTACTTCTTTTTGTACGAGTTTAAAAAAAGCCTTTTGAAAGTTACTGGCAAATGGGCCACAATTTGAGCTGCCAAACTTGTATTCAAAGTGATATTGTAGGTATCCCCATGCTTTCTCAAATAGTTCTTCTGAATAGCCTTCTCAATAGCCGTTTTATATATCTGCTCGAAATACGGCAATTGCTTGATTACGATATTCTTGACTTTATTGGGGTTTTCTCCTCCAATAAGCATACGAGGGTCACCCATGTAGGAAATCAGGGCTATTTGTTCGAAGAGCTGCGAGGTAGTGACAAAATCAGAACCAGGCTTACTCAGGATTACGAGAAGTGACAAGTTTAGTGCGCTTTCTAGATTATACTCATTCGCAACTTTCAAATCATCATTGATGCCAAATAAATGCTTCACAGGCTTTTGAAGGCGCCCTGCAATATAAAGTGACGTCCAATCGCGTATATCCTGAATAGCTCTCTGTTTGGAAACAACACCATACTTCAAAACTACCTCTTCACCACTTTCTTTCATAGTAACATAGGGGTTAAAGTACACACCAGCTCCACAATCTTGAATCCATTTCACGGTAGAGTCACCAAGTCTGATCAAGGATGAGTAATGCTCTGGATGCTTAGCTGCATTGACCCTATGAAACTCCATCGGGGTTTCCACTATGTGTATCACATCTATTTGAGGATTGGGGAAAGAATTCACATATCCCGCTTGAGGGAACACACCCAGGCCGTATCCAAAGGAATACTGAAGGCCCGGGAAGTCAAAATTTTGTTGAAGACGTAGAAGTTTAGAGTCATTGTCTGTATTGATTATTTGATTAGGGAGGTCTCTGGTCAGTCGGTACGTAGTTCCGACATATGTATCTTTAAAAGAAGCTCTCACTTGGCGTAACAGATATGATAAATAACGACTCATGCTCGCTCAGATTAAATGTCATTGGACGCGTTACAACTCATTACGAATTTATCTTAGGTATTATATTGAAAGTTTGGAACTGTTAAAATAGACCCGTACACCATGGCTAATCTGACATTCTGGGGACTTTGAAAAGAGCAGCTGAGTGGTCAAGACGACAAGAAATAGCCTTGTTACTTGAGCCCAAAGAGTAGTAAGCTCATTACGGAAGTTTTCAGGGATTCTCAATGGAAGAGCACGGAGGATTGTGCAATCTTTAATATGGAAGAGAACATACGAAAACAGGCTGTCTTAGCATGACTAACATGCCTTAGATCTTAGAGAAGAAAGCCAGGAGTTCTTGACATCATGGTTAAATGATGGGAAAAGAAATCATCATAGGGGGTTCCAACTAATTTGAGATAATTGAAGAACTTCTGAACCTTGGTTTCAGAAGACTGGTGGAATCATACTTAAGATAGCATAGAGGAAAAGGGCAAAATCTTTCTTAATAATTGCTCCTTCGAATAAAGTAGCGAGAGTAGGAGGTGTGTACTGCAAAAGACTGACTTCTCCGAATTGACTTCTGAGATTTGCTCCGTGTTTATTCATGGATCCTGGTTGCGCACCCGGGATTTGTCTATGAGTCATACCGGTCACGTGCGCATGATAATTATGTCGTTTTCTTTCTGAAAAATCTGGAAACTTATTTACAACTCGTAAAATTGGCTCCTAAAAATGTCATCCAAAACTTACAGATCCACTCGAAGCTCTACACCACAATCATTATCTTTTGAAGATGCGGTGATGACCGGCTTAGCAAAGGATGGTGGTCTTTTTGTTCCTTCCGTTATCCCAACTTTATCCCCCGATTTCTTAGCTGAGTGGAAGGACCTCACTTTTGAACAGCTTGCATTCAACATCATGCGTGAATATATTGCTGAATCTGAAATACCAAATGTAGATCTCCACTTGTTGGTCGAGAAGTCCTACTCAACATTTAGAAACAAAGATGTTACCCCTTTGAAGGCGCTCGATCCCAGATCTGGCTTATACTTATTAGAATTGTTTCACGGGCCTACATACGCATTCAAAGATGTTGCTTTGCAATTTGTGGGTAATTTGTTTGAATATTTTTTAGTCAGGAGAAATGCGGGAATTGAAAACCCCGATGAAAGACAAAAGATCACTGTAGTGGGAGCAACATCTGGCGATACAGGATCAGCTGCAATTTATGGCTTGAGAGGGAAAAAGGATGTGTCAGTTTTTATTTTATACCCGACGGGTCGTATTTCGCCAATTCAGGAAGAACAAATGACGACGGTTGAGGACCCAAATGTCCACACATTCTCTGTGAAAGGAACTTTCGATGATTGTCAAGATATTGTCAAGCAAATCTTTGGTGACAAGGAATTTAATGACAAGTATCATGTTGGAGCAGTAAACTCTATTAATTGGGCAAGAATTTTGGCCCAAGTCACATACTATTTCCACTCATATTTCCAGTTGCTCAAAGTTGTGGACGCATCAGAAGCTTCCGGGATTAAGCCTCGGTTCGTCGTTCCCTCTGGTAATTTTGGGGATATTCTCGCTGGGTACTATGCCAAGTCGATGGGTTTACCTGTTGACAAACTCATCATTGCTACAAATGAGAATGATATTTTGGACCGGTTTCTTAGGACGGGCAGATATGAAAAAAATGGAGAGGTGAAAGCAACGTTTTCGCCTGCAATGGACATTCTCATTTCATCCAACTTTGAGAGATTGTTGTGGTACTTAATAAGAGATAACATGACTAGTGGCGATGATGATGATGCTGGGAAGACATTAAATGATTGGATGCAGCAGTTGAAACTGACTGGCTCCGTCTGCGCCCCCGACTCTGTTACTTCAGCGGCTAGAATTGATTTTGACTCTGAGAGAGTCACGGACTCGCAAACCGCCGCAACTATACAGCAAATTTACGTCAACGATGCTGACAATTACGTGTTGGATCCACATACTGCTGTTGGAGTAGCTGCGTCCTTCAGGCACATACAACGAGATGCTGCATGTGGACACAAAGATATTAAATACATCTCCTTATCCACTGCGCACCCAGCTAAATTTTCTGAAGTTGTGAATAAGGCTTTGCTGGGTGTAGAAAACTATTCCTTCGAGCGCGATGTATTGCCAGACGACTTAAAGGCATTAGCAGCAAAGGAAAAAAGAATCATTTCTATTGAAATACCTTCCTTGTCAAAGGTGAAGTCCACTATTATTGCTGAATTAGCAAAAGAATTAAACGTTTAATATTCCTGAAAAAAACTTGCTTTGAATATGAAATTTGCGTATAAATTTGCTGTAGATCATTGTCCGTCGCCTCTTTTCAAATGATAGGCCCTAGCCAAATGACGGCAGAGTTTTGAAACCACGTCGCAATCAAATCCCGATTCTCGGTGCCTACGACCGTTGACGCGTCTTTGCTCGGAAAAAAAAAGTTCTTCTGAGCCCAGGGGCATCCTTCAATACAGATGAATCTACTACAAAAAAAAGTAAGTAGGCCGGTGTTCTACCTGCCTTGAAATAAACCGAACGCATGAAGTTTGGTATGGTTTAACTTAAATTGTTTGGGAAAGTCAATTAATCAACCCAAGCCTCGAAAATAGCAGAATTTTAGAATCACAACAAGTGAGAATCGGTTACTTGTATACAAATTCACATAACTGACCACTAATTCATGTCTCAACCCAGTATAGCGCTAAATTGATTTTTGACATGTAATGAGATGCGAAGCAAAATCAGAAAAATAAATGATCGAGACCAAATATTTCGCCACAATTCAGATGCTCATATATTATGAAGACGAAACCAGATGATACCAAACTACCACACGTAAGAATTAAATTATTTGATGATACCCCTAATATACATACAGCCATATGAAATATAGAACCATTATAGATGTGTATACCTAGACTTGAGGACTCCATAATACAACATCATCTACTACAGTAAGTAATCTTGAAAGAATAATAGTTAAACCAGCTAATCATTAATATAACACAAGCTAATATTATAGAAAGAACTAAAAGTGATAATCATACTGAAGAACAGGTAATCTTGTATGTTCATGAATTAACTATTTAAAGCTAAAATACTTTATAGATCTGCAGATAATTTTGATTAGCTTGTAATTTATTCCGCAATGCCTCATAAATGCTTTAGCTAATGACATAAAAAAGGATGAATACCTCTCCTGAATCGCCAATTAAAGCGAGCGTTGGAGTCTACTAGGGTGCTGACAGGTTGATATAGCATAAGCAGCGGGTAGAGTAAGGAGGAGGAGCTAAGGCTTGAGAAAGTCGGAGCTCTTCATTGCTCAGTATTCTATCCAGACGTGTTGCAGGTTTTTTCTCTATAGTTTTATAGTTTTTGGTCACCCTTAGTGGCTTCCTGTAATATGATTTGTTTCTTTTAAAAAAAAAAGAAATTATATTACATACAATCGCTTGATATATCCTTATTAACTGCACAATCCATACCTATCACATAGAATAAAGGTGCTAGGCTCGAAATATGATATCATATCTTGCCCTATATTCTTTCATAATTTTTATGCACTTAAATTTAGTAATAACTCCTTATTCAAAATATTCGTGATACTTTTTCAATTGGATAGAATTGAAATGTTATGAAAAAGCTGTTAATTGAAATAATATATTAGCTATTCCATCAGTTGTTTAATATACATTAATTTCGGATCAATCATATATAGCAGGTCAAGTTTCGAATCAACTAGCTAGAGATATAATAGGTTTAGGCAAAGGACTTCTAGATCTACCTGTGGGAGTTTTATATAATGCTGATAAATGTTTCTGAATGCTTTATTCCTATTCAATAAATAAATACCCCATAGGATTTTACAGGAAGGATGAGTTTTTGCGGCACATACCTTGTTTCTGACTTCCATCCTTGTTTGGCAACCAATCTCGAGATGCACAACTCTTAGTTCACATTGAAAACTTGCTTTCAATGTATGTATTGATCTTGGATTGTAAAGTCTGTAGAGTTTTTTAGAGCTACACTATTTTACTATAATGAAAATAAGGACCATTAAAACTCAAAAATATCCGAATATGATTCTTTTAAATTCAAACATGATGACGACTGTCACTCATCTAAGTTCAAGTTCATTGACAACTTCTCACTCAAGATTTCCATAACTTTATTAAAGGGATTGCCGCAAAGAATGGGGCCTGCTACTGTATAAGTCCACCTGTCAACGTTGTAAGAGCAAGACCAAAATAAAAAGGTACAAGGGGCCTATATGCTTGAAAAAAGAAGATTCTCCTGAAAGACATAAACGTTCAGCTTTGTCTTCTCCGCTGGATGATAAATCAGAACTGCATTTCTAAACCCAAGTAATGTCCAGGTAAACAAAAATCGAGTAATACGTTTGATACGGCCAGACTAATACTCGAGTAGATTGTACATGACAGTTTCTTTCTCAATTTCAGAGACATGGCTGAATCGTTGAAAATGTTTTTATGCAGAAGAAATCTTAGCCCAGGTTGCCACTATAACTTTAGCCATGTATATTGAGCTACCCCCCCCCTTATATTGTTCCTGAAATAAGATGAATCAATGGTTCTTCAAAAGACCGGCGTGCTCGACCATTTGTCTCTTTGCGCGTCAAGAAATTTACAATTTCCTTTTAGGATGTCACTCTAGGACCCGAGTTAATTGTGGGAATCACAACTTGTGGCATCAATTTTTGACATAGTATGTTTGCTTTAACAGCGTACAAAGCCGATTCATCCAGGACTCTTATCTGTCAAACTGAGCTCATGTTTCAATCAATGACTAGTGTTGAAAATATATTGGGAATTTCGCCTGGCCAACACTCACTAAAGAGGTCACGGATACTCTGCAGCCTCAGTCATTGATCAGTCAATGGCCACCTGTAGTACCAGTCATTCTTCTCAACCCTAAAGTTATATGGTACCATAATGGATGGGAGAACTCCCTCATCATTCGCTAGAATGCATGAATAACTACACGGGTTGAAAATCATTTGCTAAAGATGAGAAGCAAAGAATCATCATTCCACCAACGTTCTTAATCGCTGAAGATTACGATGCGACCTGCTTGAGGTGCGGAATATTTTTATAGCATTAATGATGAGCCCCTTAAGGAAATTAAGCTTCTCATTATATTTAGGCTTAGTTCGAGAATATGTATGTTTGGTTTTTCTCTCTGCCATCATTGGGTGCGGATCCGAAAACATTGCCCTATTATAGATTATTAAACAACTTACGAATGACAAGTCGCCCGAAATGTATTATGACCTGCTTCGCATGCCATAACATCCTAAATCCAAACATTACTCTTCTTGTTCAGTACATCCAGGATCTTTAAACTATCTGGAAAGGCATCGCAGATTATATTGTCAGGCAATTCGTTCCAGATATTTCGTAACACTTCAAAATACGTGATACCATTTTGGAATATTGCTGATTCTTCATCTTAATCAGATTGCTTTGTTTATGGAGTCTCGCATCCGCATTTACTTTTCCTCACCTCCCTGGGAATCAAGCAATGTGTCTTTTCCTCATGTATCTTGGTCTTCTTGAGGCGAATTTCAAATTCTTTTTGTATTCCAATAAGCTCCACGTGAATGGAAGCTAAGAGGAAGTGTTTCCTTGATAACAAAGAGGAGACGCGTATCAGTTGATTTCTGCACTCAAACTCCACATCCTAAGGCGGTAGAAAAGCATTACGATATAAGATGTCCGACAGTGGCAAGGGAACTTTTGAACAACTTGGAGCCCATAAATTTAAAGAAACACTTTTTGATGATGAGTAGCAGGGACCAGAGCCGCGTGGAGTTTCAGTTGTCTTTTCAGGTTTTTGTATGAAGGATGTTTGTTTGATATATCCTTTCCAACCATTTGTTTTGTGTTTTATACTTAAATTTCATCTGCGCAAACCTAGGATTTCTCCCTGAGTAATACTATAGATTAATAAGAGCCCTCGAAGATCAATTTAGTTTTCGGCACAGTGTTCGATTACTCATGAGATTAAAATTGGTAGAAGTGTAAAGTATTTGTTCAATAAAGCAATGAGGATTTGAATCGGCTCAGCATTTCCTCAGAAGCAATAAAACTGTACTCGGTTCTCGAAACTGACAATTGCGTCAGAGTTGACCTAGTCGAAGAAGTTATTGATTCATCTAGCTTTACCACGCTTCTCCGTGTTAGAGAGTTCTTTCCCAGATGTAAATTGTGAAGAATTCGCAAGGTTAGACTAGGTGGTGGCAGGTGTTAATGTTTACGGAAATTATTTGAGCTATTATTTCAAGCTTAGAAAGATGCTGAAAATAGTTTGGAAGTTACTTGATTACATCAAGCGATTTTTTCTCGGATCTGAACCTACGTCCTTCTAATCGAAAATTATAAGCATTGGATTATCTCTGGATGTTTGCCTGGTCAACGGTGTTGCTAGTACTTTTAACTCGGGTCACCAGGACTAATGTAGGGTTTCTTCTGAAAGAGTATTGTTTAGAAAATAACTCAATTCCAGGATAATACTCAGGTAACAAGTTTTTCGTTTTCTACTTCCATAAATCACGATAGGCCTGGTCTTTTTGCAAATGAGAATCAGATTCCAATTTATTCTAATCGACAAGAATTTTTGTGCCTCTTTACACTACCCCCTATCGTTAGTATGTCTTTAACACTTCCCAATGCATCATACTATGGTTAATGAGTTTATACGGAAAGGGTCTTTGAAAATGAAATTAAGTGAGTGGCACAATACCAAATTCGGCATTGAACTATCATTCTAGCAGCGAAGGGCCATTCCTGATTTTTCAGTTTTCAATTTACTTCACTCAAAACACCAATATCTCTTCACATCACTTAAGCGGGGTTGCTACTTTCAGAATAAGTCACAACTGTGCGTTTTTTTTTTGATAGATACATGTATATTGAAGGATGCCCCTGGGCTCAGCCTAGTGACGAAAACTATATACAACTATAGAAAACCTAACAGTGCACCTTTGGTTCCCACGCTCCTACCGCTCTTAGGCGCGGAACGCCTCACGCTGAACTCCAGCAAAAGCGTCCCTGAAGACGCGGAACCCATTGCTTGTTTTCGAGCGGGTTCGAACCCGCGATTAATGGGTGATTTATGTAGGTTCTTTGTTTCATGACCTGTGCGTATCTGAAATCTCTTTCTCATTTCGGCACGAAACAGGGACTCACCGATACACTCTTCGACTTATGTCTGCTGCATAATCCCGTCTTGAGTGACAATATTGTACGCCTTTTGGTCATATAACTTTGAATGAACCTGATAAATGTTTATGCATCAAGGTCTTCAATTCAGTGTGATTTTTATCTATAAGACTGGTTGTTTACCAATTACAAAATTATTGAAAATCCTAAAACTATGCAGTATCTCCTCAAATTTATAGAAATTATAACAATTTTCACAACACTGGTTCATGAGCTTTTAATTCTCACGTTTCCATCCTCTATGTATACTTCATACCCTGCTTCGGTAAGTACATCCCCATCAACAACCTGCTTTGCCTCGAGCAGCGCAATAAACTCCTGATTCTTTTTGTTTCCTTGTAAAAGGAACTTTAAACACAAGATCGAGTGCTCCTTGATGTACGGATTGTCTTCGTCAATCACGCAATTAGATAAAATTAATTCAAGACCATGCAACTCACGCATTGCCTCTTGGTTTCTAAATGATCCATGACACATAAAAGTCAAAATTTCGATTAAAAGAGACTTGACCATTGGAAAACATTTTTGAGGCAAACTCGAGGAGTATTCCCTCTTCTTCTTCAGCTTAGGTGTCTTTATTTCTGTATTCTCATGGGTAGCCCGAAGTAGTGAAACAAACATTCTGAGTGCTTTGTGATATTCCAAAAACTCTTGAGCCGTGTTGTATTTACATAGATCAGTAATAATGTCAAGCGATCTGACAATTTGGCAGTTCACATGAGCTAATTCGAGTTCATTCGCGTCGCTCGATGTAAGCATTGCAATAGCTTGTTCTGTAAGCATACTGAAGAGTTTATAGTCCCATTGAATAATAGCTGTGATCTCGACAGGATCCCAATCCTCCTTGCTGGTAACCACAAGTTGACAGAGCTTAATAATGCTATCAAACTTCTCGCAATGGCTCTGTCCATCTAACCATGAACCGAATACTTCATGGGTGATGAGTGTCTGTAATAGTAGTAAAAGGCTTGTGTTGAACGAGGCATTATTTGACTGATAGATGCCTTGCTGAACGACATAATCCACAAGATACTGATCCGGCGAAAAATCCTTTCGATTTTTCAAGATATACCACAAAATAATACTCAAAGGTGTTTTAAGATCCGGACAATCAGTTTCAGCCACAAAACGTATCGTTAGTTCATCAACAATGTCAGATAGTGAGAAAGATATAGCAAGGTTTGACAATTCTTGCTTCGTCAATGAGTTTGCAAGAACCTGCAAATATGCTTGCAAGCCCGTAGCGAAATGGGAATGCTTGAAATCTACCCTGGTTTTGAACTTTCGCATACTTAAGAGGATCTTTGAAAGATCAAGTTGAGCTGAAGCTGAAATACAAAGATTCCTCACAAGCAATACAACACCTCTTACGAGTCTTATATAATAAACCTCCTCTTCTTTTGATTCGAAGTCGAACGAAAATATATCAGTCAAAATCTCAGCGCTGAGGCGCAAGAAAGATGGATCACTTGTAAGGGCATCTCTTTTCAGCTCACTCGTACCTGTCGAAATTACGAGTTGGCTAAGTCGGGATAAGTTGACATCATACTCATCCACTTTTCCGGCAGACCTCAAAAGATCACGCGTGTCTCGGAGAACAGAGTACTCAAATTTTTCACTCATGAGGAAGAAAGTCATAGTTTACGTCGCGCACAATCACGAGAAACAAGGCTGTGCACATACACTACCATTCGAAAGACCATAGAAAAAACGAGCTCCTGAGAATCCGACAGTTGTATGACTTTTAATATTGGCTGTTGGTCTCACTGGTTGAAGACACTAATATGGATTATTATTTCTCCATTCGTGTGGTGAACACCTCTCAGTTCTTTTGACAGGAATTGTTGATATGCAGTAGCCCTCCTTCAGAGAGGTCTGTGTAGGGCAGCAGAAAGTTTAAAGAGATTTCCCAAGTTTTGTGACCTCGTCTTTAGCTTTCAACAGTATATCTAAAAGAAGAAATTTTGCTTCATATGAGGGCTGCTGTTTAAGCGGCATCTTACCCTGCTCTCTCAATCACGCAGACCACTACTCAGCCCATATGTAATAAGTTGTGTGGGTGTGTGCGCTTCGTGTGCCAGCGAAATTTTCAGATTACAATGTCCGGCCTTTATATTTACCTTTAAATTCGAGGATGAAATGTGTGTTACCATTCTGTATGTTCAAATGGGTGATTTTGAAAGATGGTCTAACTTGGAACTTGGAAGTATTTCTATGGGATAATGGTCCTATATGGGCTCGATATATCCTCCTAAGCCTAATACTAGACGTATGGGTTGTCTATACGAGCCTCTCAGATTAAGGATATAGTATGATCCTACCTATCGAGGTGTAGCCCAGTTGTTAACTGTCTATGATAAGGGAGCTGCTCATGTGACTGCACTATGCAGGATATAGGCCTACCTGGTCGGGACTAGGTTAGTTACCTAACAACTTCTTTGTCAAATGGATTGAGGATGGTTCGTCTACTTCTATTTACACTTAATTAAGAGGTCAAAAAAGGTGATGATTAAAAAAACTAAAAATAATAGGAAATTAAAGCTAAAATCAAATGACCATACTACATCGTAAAGTCGGCTATCAACTTTGCTCAGTTTAAATGCAATGTGATATCCATTTTTTGCCATAAGATTTATGGGGCATTTTTTGGTACATCTCTTGGGATATGACTGCTGGAAGCCAATTGGCCGTGATAAAAATGGATGCAAAAAGTCGGAACTCGAAAAACGAGTGATCTTGCTAACTCATCTTGGGTTAAGCTTTTTATTGAGTGTTAAGGGCGAAATTTTCAAATGATTATCTCTTAACATTAAATCTAGAGATCTGAGAAGAGATACTCAAAGTATACTTTTAATCTTTTTCTCTTAACTCACCACCCAAAATTCCAGCTCGCAGTCCATGTGAGGAGGCTCTGAGATATTGTTCAAGCCGCATACTTCGTTTATGTGTACACCAGTGTTGGCAAAAACGCGAAAGTTGGCGTGGCGTTGTGATTGGCGTAGCTACGCCTCATTACGTCGAGGTCAGCGTAGTCCCAACGGCAACGGCGTAGCTACGTTCGTAGTTATGTTTCAACATTGTGATGTTATTTTTTGGACTGTAATTGCGGGCGACTTGACCGAAAATCTAGAATCTTGAATAAAAAAGTGAATTAGTCTTTGTTCAGAAATTATTCCTAGTTTGCTGATACCACGACTCCTAATGTGAACCTAAATTTGGTACAACAAAAGCAAATTTCTACGTGCAGCAGAGAATTTCATTTTGTTACCGAAACAAATAAATGTACGATGAGCACAAAATCGATCAAAATCTCAGAGAAAAAGTAGCGCTCGGTGATATGGACGTCATCGCTTTTTATAAGAGTCGGAAACCAGGCTTTCTTGTTACTTCCCGTATTTCCAGAGATATTTTTGCTCTGCCTGCCATGTCTGCACCAGCAGAGTCGCTTTTCTCTTGAATGGCGGGTCTCTCACGAAGAAGAGAAAGAAATTGGATGCTAAAGGAAACAGTGAGAATGTTGGCGGCACTCAAGTCACGGGTATTCACACTGGAGGAAGAGAGTCCTGAATATATTAAGTCCAGTGACAATTACAGCGGTAATGACAATGAAGAGGAACAAGGAAAGTAAAAATAGCAGGAAGTTGATGAAATCGACGAATATATCCAGATGGATGACGGAAAAGGAATGCCGTATGCTGAAGATAATGAAGAGATTGATCATAATCAGTGTAGTGATGACATCGATGACGATGGGGGCAATGATGGTGAAGAAATTGCTGGAAAAACTTCACAACATATAGATAATGGATGGACGCGATAAATTTATTTTACCTTTAAAAACTTTGTGTCTCCCGGTAGCGGAGATACTGGTGACATAACACATGAAATCGTGAAATGTAAGCACCGCTACGGCAACGCAGACAACGCTAAGCTGCGACAACGCTGCGGCGGGGGCTTCAGGCTGCCGCAACGGCAACGGCGCAAAATAGCGTAGCAACGACACTGCCCTACGGATTGGGGTTTCCCAGTGTTGTGCAAAACTAGTAAGTCGCGAGCATGAAATTCATAATTAGTAAGATACCCTCACAATAATATGCGTATTCTTGCCGAACTATATTAATTATGCACGCGCGCGAGTCGACATATTCTCAAAGATATATGATAGATTATGAAATATATCATTGGAACTTTGCTGTCAACGCTACCAGTGTGGATTCATGTCTACTCATTGCCCTGAAATCGCTGATTGAGTCGTCTAACAAAGAGTGGGAATACGGGGGACACTGTAATTCAATCTTACTGAAAAGGTCCAAAGAAGATAGTTTAGGGAAGCCTGGAAGCGAGGGACACGTATAAAATGATTTTTGCAGCTTGGCTAAACTAAAACATACACGGCCATTCAAGGTGCTTGTCAGCCAGAAGGATCACACAAATATGCTGCTTAAGTCTTGCGCAATCACGATTCAATTTCAGCTTCAGCTATTGTTTCTTTTTTCAGGACACGCAACTGCCTAAATCTTCAATTTTATTTCTTTGAAATGCTCAAAGCTACTATCTTTATCCCAAAACATGACACGCGTCTGCAGAAATCTTGACAATCTAGAAACTCTTGATTTGAGCAATGCGGAAGTTATGAGTAATTTGCGAAAATCAAGAGAAATGAGCAGTGAGCAAGCAACGAGTGAGATAAGTATTTTTGGCGACATCCCCACCGAAAGTGACGATGAAGAAGTTGAGAAAGATTCTTTAATATTTTTAAAAAATTAGCAATAGAGTTAGCTTTCATTAATTGAACTACCATAAAGCTGTCTACTTGAAAATGTACAGTTTCGTGCCTGCTGAAGACAAGAGAAACCTTCTCACATGAGTTTGCGATTGAAAAGTTGAGAGGTTATTAGAAGCTGATACAGACTCTTGTGAGCTTATAATAAACAAGAATTGACGTGGAGCTTCACTATGATAATCACTCTTAAAATTGAAGAATCTTTTCAGTCACGTGCCAAATAGCGAAATATATCTTACTAAAAAATCAAAATATTTGATAATATCTTCTTGCATTTTATATCATGTGTTTAATCGCAATTAATTTCGCGCGCGCAAAATATAGCGAAATGATATTTTATGTCATCACTGGGTTTTCCTGTGAGGGTTCTTATGTGGTTGGGTTCACGGTCGATTCCCAAAGTTTAAGACAGACTTTACAACAATCAGCTTATCTGGTTGTTGGTTTATCAATAAAAGTTAAACTCGAATTATACATGGATAGTCAAAACTTCTAGTAAGTGGATTTTGTTGATTATAGACTCTCATCTAACCATCTCTTGTTTTCAATTTATGTGTCTGTATTAAAGTATATAAAATAACTTAGGATCTTTCTTAAAACTATATGGTCAAGACTCTTAGAGAAGAAAAGAGGAAAAAACCTTCCGAAGTCTGATCGTTGGGAAAAACTTTTCTGGACGAATTTGGCGACCACACGTGACCTTTATCACGTGCTCTTTAATGGTTCATCATTATTCATCTTGACACTTTTCCATATATCTTGTAGAGACGGGATGGGCCATTTGCAGATTAATATGAATTCGCAATAACAAAACAGGAGTATTAATTAAAGAATATCAAAAGCCTTTGCAAGTTCGAAAAGAGTCACTTGTATAGACTACTCCTCAAAGTCCATCTGACAAAGAGTTTCTCATTCACCTTGACCTTCATATACTTCTTTCGCTTTAATGGTTTAGCTTTATCTATAGGTCTAACTGCTCATTCTCATAGATCATCTGATTTTTATATTTTACTTCATATATTTAATGTTTCATATGCATTAACATCATGACTTAAAAATGTAGTTGCTGAGAGCACTTATCTTGGTGATCATACGATAGCAGTTAAAAGAGGCTTGATACAAGGATTCTATTTATTTGTTGTTAGTGAGATTTAATATTTTCATCATTATTTTGGGCATGTTTACATTTATCATTAGATCCAGTTACGGACACTAGCCAATCGCGATACTAGTGTTACTCATAGAACAATGGAAAACATTCAAGGACTCACAGAGCATGGATTACTTCCTCGACAATGTGATGACCGACTATCAACCGGAAAATGCTAAATGGCCAGGATAGCCGATGAGTCCAGAGCCAAACAATACTAGCTCGAATAGGCCTCAAGCTTCAATACTCTGCGGAGCAGGGATGTGGGGTACCTCACAATATCAAATATACATTTTGTTATGTTATGACCCAATCTAAAAGTGGACTACATCTCTTCTTTAAAAACAGAGCGTAACTCTCATGAGTTTCGTTTGGTATTTCTGATTGTTTCTTAAATCTAGACATGTCAGTTGCACACCATCAACATGTACATTTTTTCTTCAGCCATCAAGTAGTATTTATCCAGCAGCCAATTTCAATTAAAGTACATCCTTATTTTTCCTTAATAGAATCCTCTTGAAATTTGCTCGAAAAGAAATTAAATATGTTGTGCTCGCAGGGTTTGTGTAGCATTCGACTGACACAGTGTCGAAAAGAGGGGACAGCCTGTGGCATTTGCAAGGCACTTGATGTCACATCCAAGATTGAATAGGTGAAGGTACGATAGCGATTGATTCGGTTGCATGGCTTTACTCCCAAGAATAGACCAAAGATTCTCCAAAGTCGCGCTTCTCCTTATTCCTCGATGTTTGTAATCCTTTTTCTTGGCTCTTTTGTTACCTACTGCGCTTGGGTTTCACGATCCTTTTTTCACGTCTTTGGTCCCTTAGTCGCCATAGACACCCATCGATCATATCCATGTAACCCCATGCCCATAAGCGAAGCCCAAGCATTTTCTGGGACGTCATCATCCCAAACCATTCTCCGCGGCTTGAATTGAATGCGTTTCCTGTAAATAGTATACTTACCACGATGATCACAATCCGTTTCATCATCGACGTAATCGAGTAAGATAATGCTGGAGTCGATCCAAGGAGGTAAAATGAAGTAAGGGGCTGTCCAAAATGACACAAAGAGATGAGAATGACTGAACATTTTATTTATCTAGATCCAGGAGAGAACCCAGTTTCTTTCACGGCAGTTGGAGGTTATGCACACCTTTACTAGCGTAAATTGGGGTGAATAGTACCACCATCCTCAATGGTTCATCACCGTTTACCGCAGTAAAGCACAAACATAGGTAATAAAGTGAGGGAAGTCCGCTGTCAGGAACTAGACTCGATACGCGGTCTTGCTTGCCTCCCCTAGCCTAAAGCCATAATGCGTATGTGTATGTTTCAGACAGTGCTACACATTATCTCTCCACACGATTTGAGTCGGCCTTCTGTCATGCTTGTTTCACCCTTTAGTCTCATAGACGCATTTCATCATTACTTTTAACTAAGGCCATGCTCCCTAAGGAGATAGACAGTCTTAGTTAATCAGCCGAAAAACACTTAACAAAGGCCATTCTCCCTAATGAAGGATGAAATTCTTGGCTAGTCAGCCATGATATCCCTAACAATCATGCATTTTGGGAATCATTAATCAGATAACCGGCCATTTAACTTGTAAGAAGTACTACCACAGGATATTCTCTTCATCGCTAACTCGTTCAATACTTTAATAATTACTCATATAATGTCTGTTGAAATTTAATTTTTTACCCAGGTGTTATATCTTCTTGTCAGGCTTACACTAGAAGAAGTGGAACGTTGATTCTTGTAACAGCTGTGAGATCCTCCACATCCCTGCCCCACAGAGTAAAGGGGCTTCAAACCCATTCAAACTAGTGTTCATCTGGCTTTAGACTTATCGGCTATCTTGGCCACTTATAATTGTTCGGTTAATAGCTGGTTATTCCATTGTTCTGGAAGTAGCTCAAACTCCGTGATTGCTTGATTACTTCCCCTTGTTCTACGAGTGATAGTAGAGCTGCGATTGGCTAGTATAAGTAGTCTTTGTCAGATGGACTTTGAGGAAAAGTCTATATAAAGTGTATATAATTGACTCTTCTCCGACTTGAAAAAGAGGTTTCTGTAATTCCATAGTCATTACTCTTGCTTTTTAGTACGAATACATGCTAATCTGCAAATCGCCTATTGCATGTCCAATAACAGCGCACCTTTTTATCTATGTCACAGTCCATGCCAGGCAACAAGTCACGTGACTATAAACACTCGACTGTAAAACTTAATTGTGAAAATGGGTTCGGGGAAAAAAGATGGCGAGGTGTTGAAGAAGTTATCCTGAGAATGGTAACATCTTCATAGATTGTGTATACGATGAGTAATAACTTAGTGAAGAAAATAGCTCTTGGGAGCAAACCCAAAATAATCAGTATTAAAGAGCTTTCCATGACGTGGAAGGTCGCTGACCGGACGGTTGTTTTGCTGGTCACTTTCATAGAGAGCAATCAGAAAGGTGGTTAGGTGTTTCTACATGAACATCCTACGCCTTATATTGTAGTTGAAAAACGAGGGTTTAGTAAATAGCTAAGAGCACTGGAAGCACGGTGAATTTTGTAATACTTCAACATTTAAACTCCGTAGCGCGCAGCAAAACAACTTAACACCACCTTGAAATATGCAGTCTATCTTGATTACAATGGGATTCTTCCCTCTTCATCTGTCAACGAAGCGATCGAAATTTGTCACAAGGCTTCATACTTAAACGCCTAAGCGCGTGCTAGGCTCCAAGCTTTAATATATAGCGTCGATATTTCAAGGCAAAACAAGTCTTTAAACTTCGAATCAATGGATAATACGTTTCCAAAATTCTTGGCTTTTTTAGGTGCTCCCCGGTGACGGCTTTCGCGCCTATAGATAAGCCTGCTTCCTCGGCAAATGCATTGCCAAATTTATTCCCAGCACGGGACCAAAGATTGATGACTTGATCAAACTTTGAGCTAGACGTAATGTTTTTGAATTTGATTTCATCGGTTATTGAGGCTAAGCAAATAGTAGGTACATTTAATGCAGCAGTTCAAAGCCCGAAGAGAGAATAGATTAGATCATGCAAAGCTCCCATATCACTTCTGCTTGCTAGATCGGGTTGGCGGAAATGGCGCGTTTCTTTTTTTGGACCACCTACGATCGCAACTATATTGTCAGGCAAATTCCTGGCTTTCATTGATCTATTCCACTCAATCAGTTCATTTATTGTCCACAATTCTTCTGAATTTTTTGGTGGGGTCCAAGTTTAGCTTCTCATAACTTTCAGCTGTACTGCCGACGCTGGCTTTTGTCATCAGACTTTACTCGTCTTGTATTCATATTTATCATCAATACCTTAGTCACATTTTAAGTTGATCTTGAAATAGCTATCACAAAATGACCATTATTATATCTATCCCGAAGGTCGGGGAGCCATTACAGGGCAGTTCCGGGAGTTTATTGCAATTTTCTGGGGGTGAAGTCAAACCAAATGTACTGAATAACTACTTGAAAATAATGAAAGACGCAACACCGATCTCGCTTGAGACTAATTCCATTATCGATTCCGAGGGCTCTTCGATATCTTCACAATTCTCGCATACAGCCTCCATTTCCCTTACATCTTTGAGTGACTCTCCAATAATCTCGCTGCCGAAGAAGTCTATGGTGGACAGAAGTGACAGTCATCTTCTAAGAGATTTCCGCGTACCCCCTGAAAATGATCATCTTCTATTTATTCAGCCGAATCCTGTTTCACCACCAAGCTATGAAACTTTACCACCGGGGGGTTGCCCGAAGTACCCAATTTTTGACAGGGTGTGTGAAAATGAACAGTTACCGGAATATACACCAGCTGCCTTTAAATTCGGAATTTTTCAAAGTAAGCAAGAATGCCTTTCTCCATATGACCTTTCCTCCAACAGATCCTGGAAAACTGTTGTGATGGAATTAAATTCAACGCAACTAAATTTATATGTTGTTTCAAGCCAACTTGAGAAAACCTTATGGAATCATAAATCGACTTCAGTTGATGAGCTGAGCAAAAATTCCAAAGAATATGCAATCAACGATTCTTTGTCATCCCTCGTTACCACCAGAGGCGATATTGAACTTTTCACAGCATGTGAGAGAAATGGGTTATTTGATGCAGTGTTTTTGGAGTCTCAAAAACTCTTAGCGGATAGGTCTTTCTTAGATACTCTGACCAAATGTCAAGATGTTCAACCAAAAACAAAACCCACTAAGCATAGCAAAAATAGGCTTTTGAGATCATACTCTTTGCAACATGCGAAGTTTGGGTTAGCAAGTGACTATGTGAAGAGACCAAACGTTCTAAGATTTCGTCTTGAGAATGAACAATTCTTGGTACAATTTTCTACCACCGAAGAATTGGTCGATTGGCATCTCGCAATGTCAATCGGAAAGAATGTTTCATTAGACATAGCTGAGAGAGAATCACCGAAGTACCGTACAGTTCCAAGAAGGAGGCGTAACACTATGCCATCCAACACTTTATTGCTGAACGAGACATTCTCGAGACGCACAAGAGCACAATCAGATCCATGTGCGAGGCCGTACAGATCTAGGATTCGCTCAAGCATCGGTAGTTTATTGTCCAAGCGCTCAAATTTTCTGGCTACGATGTTAGTTGATCGGAGCCTTACAACCAAACATTTACAACATTCTTCGCTCGTAAGGCCAATCGAACAGAGAATGAGAAACACCTCAACTACTCTGGACAACAAAGTTTCACTAGTAAGAAAAGAACTCAGTGCCAGCAATATTGAGAACGAAGACCGACATTCCGAGTCCATTGTCAATGCAAAGAGTGTTGCAGAACCAATTTTCTCAGCAAATAATGATCCTATCATTGAGACCACGAGTGATTCCAACAGAATGCGGAACGATTATCGGCATTACGAGGAAGAGTACGAGGAAGATTTAGAAGAAGAATCAGATATTGATGATTTTGATGCGAGTACTTGTCATCAGCTTGAGAGTCTCAATGTCACTGGGTTACTGGCAGAAGAGTCCACCGACGCAAAATGGGAACCAACCTACAGGCATGAAAGCAAAAAACGTCTTGTGAGGAATTGTCTCAAATGTATAAGACCGCTTGGATTCGACGATAAGTGGTTGAACAAGCTGATGGTTAAGCCGACTACGATAACTCCTTTGATAGCTCATTACATTAAGTGTTATCCCACTCTTGCTGTCTGCGTCATGCCAAACTATTTTTTCAATTCGATTTCTATAAACACCGCTGGTTATAAACCATGCACGGGCGCCAAACATGGCTATCCTAGGAGGTTCAATGGTCTCACCAATTCAAATCTGGTATTGAATAAAATTCCAGCCCACAACTTACAGGAGTACATCGTGGGTTCGAATTCTCTATTACCGAGAAGTATATAATGACAGGAGAAGTCGATGCTCAAGTTAATTAATTAGGAAGTAACTATTCTGGAGCCGTATTAATGATTCTGTCTTTGAGTTTTCCATTTATCTTTAGATCCATAGCCCGATTCTCAAATGCGTTTATCACAATACTACTAACTTGGTCGTGAAATAATGATGATAGCGTGTTGTAGAGCGGATTTCTGAATTTATATTTCAACAAGACATCAACTAATGTAGTTGGCTCGTCGGTGAATCGACTTTTCATTTCTTTAAAGTTCCATTCGTTGTGTAAATTTTCGAACAACAGTATGCTTATGGACTCAGCGACGATCCTGTTCTTCAGACAGACCAACTTGCACGTGAAGTTTTCATCATACTGTTTCCAACCTACTCTTAAACCAGCCTCGGTGGGTAACTTCGTGTTCTCATCGAGCTTGTTGATGAAGGAACTTGTGACAAAAGGCACGAACTCTTCGTATTTGGATACATCGGCAATAACCAGGTATAATAGACTCGGAGGAGTGTTTACTTTTCTTGTGATACGGTAGCTTTGATACTCTCCATTTCCGCCACTCAAACCGAAGAAGGATCTCCTGATTAACAATGATTTCAAATTGTTAGTTTTCAACATGGTGTACGTACCCCAGGGGTTTGCCCACATTTCTCGTTTTCTCTAGAGGTATACTGCATGAAAATAATTCTGAATAAAAATTACGTTGAAGCACCGAGATTCATCTACAAATTGAGACTGTATGACTGTAGAGATTTGATTATAGGACATAACTATTGAGTTTAAGCACGAGTGTAAATAGCTTGCTTGGAATGCTTGACAACTGGCTTGATAACACCATCAGACTCCAATTGTCTCAAAGCAACTCTAGCCAAGGAGCCACCGATCTTCAACCTGTCCACCAAAACAGAGACAGAAACATATTTGAAGCCTGGAACTTCCTTCATGATTCTGTCATATTTATCTTGGTCCAAAATCACAACGTGTTGGGCCTTGTCCTTAACCTTACCCTTGTTCCACTTCTTTTTACCTTTCTTACCACCGGCCAAGGCAGCGGCAGCCTTGGCGGCCTTAGTTTGTTGAATCTTTGGTGCCATCTAAATGGGTTAGTATACAAGATTAAATAATGAAGGATCTTGAGGCTTGGTGAACTGGTTGTCAATCAAGTTTAGAGCCAATTTCACAATCTATTGAGTACAAGACATTGATAAATGGCTTCGCATAATATCTCAGATCAAACTAACTCAGTTTCAAAGTCCCCCATAGTTTGAGATGTATGGATACGTTAACATACTTTGATTCAAGCTTGCTGATGAATGAAAGGAGGTGATCAGGTTCCTCTTTTTTTCTCGCACTTTTTTCCGCTGGACAAGCTTTGCGGCATCACGTGTATTCATACTCGACGTGTCGCTCGAAGTCTGCATTAACCTGAATAGCGTCACGTGCGAATTGCAGCTGTAGGGCCGAAACCCTAAATGTATTATCTCAGAATTGAGGGTTCTTGAGCAACATTGAACACTAATTGAAATGGCCAAAAGGTCGGCTGAGGACGAACTTACCGATAAAGTTGATATTGACTTTAGCGAGACTCATGAAAGTACTCTTGGTCATCATGCTCCTCCAGATGTAATGGCGAAACGGAAAATACTTCAACCCAAAGGTAGAAGCTTTCAGTTTTCGAATACTTCCGTTCTGTTGCCTGATAGAAGATTAACGCCCTCGGCTTTGCTTAATAATAAAGGCGAGAAGCTTAAAGCATTAGCAAATAAATTCTTACACTCAATCCAGAAGGTCCAATCGGAACAAGCTATCCCAGATTTCAGAGCGCTTGCACGCAAGTATATCCAGTATTATGAGCAAGTCGATTGCCCCGGACAAGTTTCAAAGAGCCTAAGTTTTGCGACAGACAGTGACAAATCATCCGAACGAGACCTTTTGAAGAAGAAAGGCTCGAACCCGTTTGCTGATATATCCACAATCACAGAAAGGAAATCAGTGGACTTCGGCTCGGTCAAGGTTGTTGAGGAACCTAAGGTGGATAGCGATGTAGAGACAGAAACCAAAACCAAACTAGAAGGTCCCGAATTCAATATGGGAACTGTTCCTGTCGTGAAATGTCCCCCTTTCTCTTTCGGTGCCAGCAATTCATCGAAGAAATCTAATTCCGATACTGATTCTGGGAGAGAAATAAAAGGTCCATCATTTACATTCAACAAGGATATTAACGACCCTGTTTTCAAGCTAAAAACTAGCCTGGGACTAAGTGATAAACCACTGACACTTTCAGGCAGATTTGGAGAAAAACTGAGTTCAAATAATCATGAAGGCCTGACGCCTGGTATCGTTCCATTGAATGCTTCTAGAGAAAAATCGCATGATGGGCAAATCTCCCTGGTTGTCAATATTGGGTCTTTGAATAAAATGAAAGATGCAGAAGGCGTAAAAGGCAGCATCATTGAGCCGGAAGAAAAAGCAGATGATGGCAAAATTACCAGTCCAACCCCGATTTCAAATTATGTTGGGGAAGACAATGAAACTGTGATCTTTCAGGCAAAAGCAAAATTGATGTTACTTAAGACCGATAATGTGGCCAACCCTTATCAAAAATTGGGGATCGGGGAACTCAAAGTCTTTAGAGCCGAGGAAGGAAGCTCACTGCGCGTCGTGTTTAGAGCAGAGGGAGGGCTAAGAATCTTGTTAAATGTCCTTCTAATAAAGGATGTAGAATACTCTATTATGGGCAATGGCTCTTTTGTCAGATTTCCAGCGCTCGATGGGAAGCACAAGATTGTGACCTATGTTTTCAAAGTCGGCTCACCTGAAAGTGGAGAGGAACTATGCAAAGTCTTGAACGCCGCGAAGATCAATTGACGAACAGTTATCAACTCAAAGTTTGATTGTTGTTACACTCATGGCTGTGTCAATGAAGATATCGATGATATATTGTGTGCTTGTCCGAAATAACTTGTACCTCAATCCGAGATCAAAGTGTTCATAAAAATTCAAGCAGATTGCCTCAAAAGCACTTCGAAAAGATTCTTCAAATTAAAGAAAACTCTCGTTTTAATTTCTTGTCTGTAGAAGAAGAAATACAAAATGCGTGAACATGCGTATAAGTTGCACCGTGATCTCACGAGCACTTTGGTCTGTGTAATTTACAGTTTCAGGAAGTTTTGGCGGTTTTAGGATTGAAGACCGTTTGAATGACAGGAGACACGCTTACAAGGCTTTAACGTGGACTCGACCCCGCAAGCGGCGATGGCTCCTGGATTTAGAAGAATGACACAGACCAGACATCAAAACATGACCAGGGTATTGTAAAGCCTTCCTGATCAAATTTAACTTTTTTGCAGCGAGAATCCAGTCGTGGACTCGACCTCCTTTAAGCTCATGATACCAGCTGTATGGTGGCTCGAAAGTTAGAGAGTACACGTGCTTTGATAGTAAAACCTAGTGATTGAACGTGTTATACTATTAGCCACATAAACGCCAATTAGATATTCATTAAAATATATCACCGTTGCATTCACTCTCACAAAAAATTTCAAGCAATTTGTCTATATTAGTCAACCTCAAACGTATAATAATCGGACCTTTGTGTCGGTGATGTATGCTAAGAATTATAAAAGAGCTTACTATTGTACGATTTTATTTGCAGAGGCAAAAGTTTTTCGCTTTTTATGAGGTGATCGATGTAGCCGAAGTGATATTATTCTTCGCCAAATGTATGTAGAGTGGAAGACTTCTGTCTTTAGATAAAGCGTTTCATTACTTGGATGAGTCACAGTTTACCCTTTTTTGACCCATCCTTAAGTTTATCCCACGGACTCTACCTTTACCCGGATTCTAGGCGCCAATGTACGTATCGAGTTCGTCAAATGTAGCGTGAACTTCACAGAGGTTGTCGGAAGTATTTAAAATAGTTGATTAGAGACGATTTATCTGCGGGAACTTCTGCAACCCGATGAAGACATTAGCGCGTATCAAAAGTACTAAAAGCTTAATAAATTTAAGGTATGTATGTACAAAATGTAGCGCTATTTACAAAGATTATTTCTGTTTTGAGTCATCTTTTAAATTGAAGAACTTTCCGAGCATTTGCCCCATCCGTTTTAACTTGGAAGGGTGTAAGTGGTTTTCATCGCTTGCTTCTGCATGCTCTAGCGAGTCATCGACTTCATTTTTCCAATCAGCATGCGTTCTTCTCGCATCTTTATCATTGAAAGCATCAGCAAGAGCTTCAAGTAAAGCTGTCTGAACTGGGGTTTCGGGAATCAATGTCTTCACATTTAAGATGATTTCCATATCACCCCTATTAGCCATGTTCCGGTTTATGGGAACACCTTTCTCAGGTATGGTTAATTTTTTTCCTGTTTGAACCCCAGGGCGTATCTTGAGTTTTATCTTCGGCCCATCTATAGTAGGAACGACTATCTCACCGCCCAATGCTGCTGTGGTCATAGCAACATCATGGGCTAAAAGAATGTTATTTTTCGACCTTTGAAACTTCTGATCCTTTTGCACATGTACGCGTACTATCAAATCACCGTTTCTTGTTTGGTTATAAGCGTCTTTCGTTATGAATGGTGCATCTCCACCTCCAGGAATCCTGAGTCGCGAACCATCAGCAATTCCGCATGGCAACTCAACCGTGGTTGATTTTGGAACCTCCTCGACACCGTTACCACTGCAAGACGTGCATTGATCTTTCTTCTCAATAGTCACACCAGTTCCACTGCAAGTATTACACGTCGAGCTCATCTGGAAGCCACCAATTACATGAATACTTTGCCCGGAACCGTGACAGGTAGGGCATGTATTCTTTTTCTTCCCTTTCTTTAATCCCGAGCCAGAACATGATCCACAAGAGTCCACTGCTTTGTAATTGACGTCAATCTTAGTACCAAAGATGGCATCTTTAAAGGATATAGACTTCAAAACTTCAACGTTATCTCCGACGTGTTCCGTCACGAATTGACCTCTTCCGCTTCCTTTCTTCAGAGCGCCTCCATTAAAAGCTTGCTTAAACAAATCCTCAAAATCGAAGCCCATGCCCGAAAATGGCCCCCCTTGGCTGTAGGAATATGGGTTTCCAGTATTACCGAAAGGATTCCCTCCTCCGAACTGACTGGAGTTCCCATTAGCATCAAAGGCCGCACTTCCAAATTGATCATACTGTGATCTTTTGTCTTTATCACTCAAAAGCTCATATGACTCTTGGATTTTATGAAACTTTTTTTCAGAATCCTTTTCTTTATTAACATCTGGATGATTTTTTTTCACCAACTGATAGTATGCCTTTTTGATTTCTGACTGGCTTGCGCTCTTCTTCACACCAAGAGTTTCATAAGGATCGAAACCTATCAGTTTCTTTGCAGTGTTACTTATTGAACGAGAAAATAGTTTAAGATTAGTCGAAGACTTGCTGTTGTTATATAGTATGGGATTTAAAGAACGAAGCATCGTGTTGAGTCAGATAGTATTGAGTTGAAACATGTGGATCATCTTGCCCGTCTATGAGAATGATTCGAGAAAACTCTCTCAGATCACGTGACACGGAAAAAATGAAATTTACTAGAGGTGCTGAAGTTCCAATCAATCTAAGCTATGTACTATGAAGCGACCCAGAACATTAAATCTTATCATCCCATGAGTTCAATTTCATGGTTCCGTTCTCTTGGAAATTCAAGTGCATCTTGAAAGCATCTCTCAAGATATGTGGTTCATGCAAGGAAGTGGCCTTCTTGGCATTAAAACAAGCCCGTTCGAAATACTCTTCCAACTGGTCTTTGTAGTCAGGGTGAGCACATTTGTTGATTATCTCACGAGCCCTTTCTCGTGGGGCAAGACCTCTCAAATCAGCCAAGCCTTGCTCAGTCACAACCACATCCAAGTCATGTTCTGTTTGATCAACGTGAGGGGCGAAAGGGACGATACAAGAAACGCCAGTAGGATCAACCTTTGAGGGTCTAGCAGATGGCGTGTGCATAATGGACAACTTAGCATTTCTCAAAAAGTCCCCGGATCCGCCGAGTCCGTTCAACATTCTAGAGCCCATAACATTGGTGGAGTTTGCATGTGCATACATATCGACCTCAACTGGCGTATTCATTGCAATGACACCCAATCTCCTAATAATTTCAGGGGAGTTGGACACAACTTGAGATCTTAAACACAACTTTTTGGAAAATTCATCCCAATTCTTATCAAATCTTTCGAATCCAGCCTCGGTCAATCTAATAGATGTCGCGGTGGCAAAGTCCAACGAACCTGAATCGAAAAAGTCCAAGAATGAGTCTTGCAAAACTTCAGTCCAAACTGTTAAATTCTTGAACTTCGAATTAGCCAAACCTTCAACGACCGCGTTGGCAATATTTCCAATTCCTGACTGTAAAGGCAACAAGTTTTCTGGTAGTCTTCCCATTTTCACCTCGTGTTCAAAAAACTCCACTAAATTAGAGCCAATCTGTTTGGATGATGCATCCGATGGGGTGTTTGGTGGGACTTTGTCACGACTTGTAGATTCAACTATCGCCACAACCTTCGATGGATCGACAGGAATTGCCGTGAGTCCAACTCTATAGTCAGCTGAAACATGAGGATAAGGCAATCTATGCGGCGGGTTCACTGGCATATCAATGTCATGCATCCCTTCAAAAGAAGGTGTCTTGGTGTTGACTTCTATAATGATTTTGTCTGAAACAGAGATCATCTCAGGTGACGCACCGACCGCGGGACCTGGGACAATTGATCCATCTTCGGTGATCGCTGTTGCTTCAATGATAGTGTAGTCAAGAAGGTCATTTTCCTTATCCTTCGTGTAAAACCCATATGTGAGGTCTTGAGGGAACATTGACAAGTGCTTGTCAAAAAACATAGTCCTACCTTCGTTGATGGCCTTTGCGATGGGCTTACCCACTTGATGAGGCGATCTACGTAAAATCATTGAGTTTTCTGCCCATCTTGACTCCTCTGGCCCAGCTGAAGCACCCACGAATAAATTAAAAGCAAGTTTGCCTTGTAAATTGTTTTTCTCGACATGATCGACGAGTGCTTTTGGGACTGCCTTCGGCGCACCGACACCCGTGAATCCAGACCAACCCAAGTATTGGCCGTGTTTGAATAATTCAACGCATTCTTCAGCCTTTCTCAATTTGGACAAGTAAGGCGAGTATCTAACTCTCTGCTTTAAAAGGGCGGACATTGTTGTTTCACTATGAAAGGTTGTTTGTAAAATAGTAATTTCGTGACACTAGCGAATCGGAAAATAGCGGAGAAGCAAGTCCAAATATGCAGGTTTACTCAGGAAAATCTTGAAAAGTTCCCAACAAGATAGAATTCAATGAACAGTCGAGCAGGACAATTCAAAGTAAGGGTTTTTGAGCTCGTAAAGGCGTTTGGATTCGGAAATTTCCCTATGAGTTCATTTCGAAAAGTTTCTGATCACGTTTTTATTTATAGAAATCCGAGGTCATGTAGCTGTGGCCCAGTGCGGTCCGAGATATAGCCGCAAAGTCGGCCCATTCTCGGGAATGATGAAAAAATTCTTGTTGAGCAGAAGACTTTATTGGCGAAATATGAGTATAGTGCAAGTGCTCTCAACGATTTCCGCGTCTTACTTACGCCATGACAACCGACACCTTCTTCTTATTTAAACCTGTCACTCGAAATTGAGATCCTTTTGAATCTACCAGACAATTTGCAACATTATTCTTGCTATGACACTAGCGTAAAAAAAGCATTCAAAAAAGAAAAATTAATTCCTGTGTAATATACGCTTATATCAACTTCGACCTTTTATTAATTACATCATTGAATGCGTTGTGATTAAAGTTTTCAGATCCAAATCGTTTAATTCTAGACAATTAGAAGATTGGTGACGTATTCCCAGAATATTGGATGCGGGTAATACTGCTTGTGAAGATATGATTTCTACAGGCCACAATTTAGCTAGGCGCAGCAAAAAACATGCCGACCGAAGCAGAAGTAGCCTATTTATTCATACATTTATGTGCGGAATTTAAGATCACGAATAAAGGGATCTCTGATTTATATCAAAGAATAGACATGTTGGAAAGATTATTGCGTCACTTGTGACTCACGTGACTCTTTTATCGGAGAACAGAGTCCTCACCTGCATTTAAACGTTTTTGCCGCAGCCTGCTAACCCATGATGACTAACGAAAAAAAAAAATAATGGAGTGTGTTAGTGTTAGGAAGCTTCGAAGGCTGAAAGGCCTTCTAAAAGATATGAACAAACACAGAAGCAAAATGCTTGGTTTTATAGTTCAATCTAATTATATTTTTGATGAGATATAATATTGACGGTTCTTTTGAGGCTTTACATGAATTATTGTCAATGTAGTAGTCAAACTTACCATGGATTTTCGCACCCAGGAATCAGCTGGAACAAGAAATGCAAAATTAAGATTGATTTGAGAATCTTACATGAGAATTAAGTAACCATCTCCGTTTGTTTGCAATAATATTTGCGAAGTAATGAATATTATCAATTAGTAGGCCAACCAATCTAAAAAATACTGAATGACTATTTTTGTTGAGCGAGAAAGCTCGATGAAAACACATAATATTCTTGATAAATTCGGCCAAGACTTAATCTGAAGAGAGCGAGCTTCACCAGTTACGGTAGAAAGAGAGAAGCTTGTGGCATTGAAAACAAAACATTTTGGTTCGAAGTTAATTGCACCACCAATTTTTAATAAAACTGTTTTCCTGTTGACCGAAAGCTCGTAATCTACGCATACCATGAACCATAATTTAATCGAAGTTTGAATGCTTTAGAAGGTACATAAATGCTATACACAATTATTTGAGTCGCAATGCAGGATAATTTCAGACGAAATCATTGCAAAAAGCCTGACGAACTATAGAGCAAAACCTCGTAAGTCGGCCTATGTTCTCGGCACCATAGCTTGTGTCTTCTAATATTTTTGATTGCGCACGCAAAATTCACTAGAGAAGCGTTGTGGGTGAGCTTAAATATCGGTTCATTCACGTACAAAATTTTTTCGTTATAATCCACCTCGAAAAGCTCGCTCAACGAGGATCATTTATGCAGTATTTATCGCTTATTGCACCTCGTTTTTTTATTTTAAAGAAAACATCAAATTGCAGGATGGCGGGCTTTAGGTGCAGGGTTACATGTCTCACACACACAGCAACCCCACACCTACTACCTACCAAAAACCATAGACTATAGATTTTTTTTGTTTTATAGTCGTTATCTTACGCATAGCCTGTGTCAGCTCATGGGCCGATCATTGATGTGCCGGACAAATTAAATGGTATCGAGATAAATCTCATCTGAACCCTTAGATACCTTTTCTTCATTATTGCCTCTCGAATTTAATCTCTTTACGCGCGACATTAAAGCAAAAGAATCAGTGCATCGTAGCGTGGACTATATGTGGTTGAATACCCTTTTGTAAATTTACTCTATTGTTTTTCATTTCTATCTTCAGGAAAAACCAAATGCTCGAGCTTAAATTTTCTTGAGTGCGAAATCTTTCTGTGCTTAGTGTTGTGTGTGGGGGAAGTGCACGAGTTCGCGAGGTTTACGGAAGTGGACAAATCAAACCAGACAAAGCACCTCATAGCATTCTGGTTAAAATTCACAACTTTCAGGTTTCTTCACACTGATCAATCATGCCGCATCCTATATTTGCATACAGTTTAGAAAAGTTAGATCAATTAGAAGGAGATGAGATCATCTTGCCAAAATTTGATTCGTCCATTGCTTGGAAAATTGGTTTGCATGCCCACAAATCATCACAGGAGTTCCAGAAACCGATTCTTATCGACATAACCCTTCCCAACGGCCAAGTTTTGTTTCATTCGCCCTCGAAGAATGGTGCTGTTCTTGACAATGATTACTGGGTTACAAGAAAGAAAAACACAACGCTTCGCTTCGCTAAATCCTCCTTCTACATGGGTCGTAAGGTTGCTCTAAAGCAAATGCGCGCTGAAGATGCGCTATTTGTAGATCCCAAGGAGTATTCCACACATGGAGGCTCTGTGCCGATAAAGGCTGTCGGATCAGATACCCTTTGCGGAGCCCTCACTGTGAGTGGATTGGCTCAAGAGGAAGACCATCTTTTTGCTTTGCGGGTTTTAAAGGACATCAAGGCTGATATCCAAAATGACATTTGAGTAAAAGGAACAATAGATTATACCTATAGATCTAATTCGTTTCAACAAAGAAGAGTTTTCGTTTGTCATTCGAGGCTATATTTTCTCAAGACTTCAAGTAACACGACCGGAAAAAAAACACTGAATATCATTACCCGATATTATTACTTATTGATTTGAATTACGATTGCATGGTAAATATTTTTGATCTTGAAAAAAAATCAAATTAGTACTTCCTCTAGTTTCTTTTGAAAAAGCAAGATAGTAGTTATATAGCTGGGCATCATTGAAATGTAAGGCATTTCCTCGGCAGGCCACCATATAGACTGCAACTAACTGACTTGTAACAGTCGTAGTCTGAGTGTCTGTCAAACAGATGGTCAATACGGACACTTAGTATGGGCTAATGGACAACATGCACTGATTCGGCCGCACCACCTAAGACTCATGTACGGGTTAGGGGGTAATTATAAAGAATAGAACTCTCAATAGTCAATATGTATCCTTCTGCAAATTTACGCATGAGTTTTTGACTATTTCCGCTTTGGGTCAGCAGCCAACAATTTTGCTCATTGATTGGTTGCTGTGAGTATCTTACCCTCACTCAATTCACAAAAGGGCGAATTCTCACCTTAATCAACCTTAATGATCCTTACTGAACTTCATTCAACCGCTGAATCAATTAAGTGCACCGACTCAATGAGTCTTATTTAGTGAGTAGTTCAGCATTCTTTATTACAGTAGGAACCATCCTTGCGGTATTACAGCCTAAGCTCACATTATGTTAATACAAGTTATTATAACGGTGTCATAGATGCTATTGATCATATTTTCAACCAGAACCGTGAAGTCTTTTGATGACTAAGACTAACAGTTTATTTGATGCTATAGCTGTTCCTGTCAATTAGCTTATTGATGAAGTACCCTTACTTAATCTAATTCATTCTCAACAAGAGCGCATACTGCACAAATTACGCGATTCATTCACTGTATACATAGAGCGCGTCCACAAGATCATCTTGCAGACGCGGTTCATTAATCCCCTTGTAACCTACACTTTTTGATGGCGAAAAGATCTTTTTCCGAACTAGATGACAGCAATGGCTTTCATGAAGAAGCAGATAACTCCAGTAAAGATACTGGTCTTACTAACAAGCCAGAAATCATAGCGGATTTGATTAGAGTGATTTTGTCAAAACATTCCCGCCACTTGAAAATACGGAATGAACATTTTCAGCCCATCTTTCAAGCACTGAACATTAAAAGTGGTATCAAGCATTGGCTTCCCGAGCTTCTGCGCGAATTTAAGCTCATTTATGGTTTATCTTTGAGTCAATCTGGTAGTGAATGGGTTTTAATTCCTCTCCTCGAGCCAGAATCAAGTTCACTTCTTTATCAACTTTGGGGTTCTCTGATGGGCCGACCTGAAAACACAAATCAACTACTGAACCCGATGTTTCTCATGCCTAAATTAGGCAGAACACCATCGGTCGTCGATACACCAGAGCAAATTTTGGGTGGGATGACAATGTTGATCATATCGATGATAGTCTTAAGCGAGAATAAGATTAGTGAAGGGGATCTTATAAGCAATCTATCTGAATTCGGTATTTCAGGTAATTTAAACCAATCAATACCTGCTCTCAATAAACCATTTCAAAGCATTTTGGCAGAGCTTACAAAGAGAGATTACATAAAAAAGTTGACACCATCTGCAGCCGAAAAGTCGGGGGCGAATGCGGAATTTTCCATGGGTGATCGCTGCAAGAGGGAATTTGATCCTCAGTCTATCTATGACTTTTTGATAGAAATCTGCAAAGATGAAAGTGTTCAAGATAAGGTGGTTGAGTCTATAAAGCGATCCTTTCCCGATTTCAATCCCATTTCTGCGGATAACAGATACCTGAGTCGAACCCCTGAAAACACGCCTCTGGAGGTTCCTATGTAAGCTATTTAGCAAGAAGGACTTTTCATTTGTTCGTCTGTATTGAAGTACAAAACTAACATAGTATAATCGTTAGAGCTAGTATGTCAAAACACCCAGAGGAGAAAAGGGACAAAACACCCTCCGACATCTTATTCTCGGGGAAAGGCTTTTCCGGACAGCTTCCTCGACCACATGTGATACTAGTCACGTGTTCTCTTGTCACATGTCATAATTCATTTTGACAAAAACGGAGATTCAATCCTGACGAATATGTATGGTGAGGGGCAGACAAATACGGCAATCACATGCCACGCATAATCTCATTTCTCATTCCTCATCTTTAAAAATCTATCGTACATCTTTGACTAACAGTTAAATAGAAATTGCAAAAGGAATCAAATACATGGTGACGCCGAATAAAAGAAATGTCTCGTTTTTTTTAAAATCGCAGAATGTTTGGCCACAGTTTTATAAGCGAGAACTCCGAATTCGGTCAAACGCCATGAACCTGATGATCAACGCTCAACAAACCTGTTGGAGCATATTCTCAGAATGCAGGAATTCGTATCATGTGATTTTGGTCCGAATTTTCAAACCAAGCACCAATATTAATATCCACTTCTTGGTAAATCAACAGTTGGGTTTATTTTAATTACTCGTCTTTCTTCAAATATCAGGCTTTTACACTTTCCCTGAAATTAAATTTGGAATCTCATCTACCAGACGTATATCCCGATAAGGAATTTTGTCGAACTAGCCTTTTCCGCGTTGGCCCTCAGATCGAACTGCGATACACCCTTCTCTTTTACTTCAAAAAAAGAAAACCAATTTAAAGATTCTGCAAAATGTTGGATAAGTTGGACTTGATTGTAATCACTGTTCTCGCATTGGCTGTTGCCTACTACTTCGGTAAAGACTATATTTTTGGCTCCGATGGATCAAGCTCTGCTGGCTTTGTTGCCGGAAGTGGCGACGACGGGCGGGATCTCCTCGTAAGGTTGAAGCAAAACAAAAAAAACTCCGTTGTATTTTATGGGTCACAAACAGGCACTGCTGAAGATTATGCCCACAAATTGGCTAAAGAATTGCATTCTAAATTCGGCTTAAATGTGTTGACAGCAGACTTGGCCGATTATGATTATGATAACTTGCAAGACTTGGACCCAGATTGCTTATTGTTCTTTTTGGTTGCAACTTATGGTGAGGGGGAACCTACAGATAATGCTGTTGAGTTTTATAATTGGCTTGACAATGAAGCTGATCAAATGGCGAACCTTAAGTACGCTGTCTTCGGTTTGGGAAATTCTACCTACGAATTTTTTAATGCAATGGGCACAAAATTGAATGACAAACTTGAATTGCTTGGAGCACAGAGATTCGCTCCATATGGTCAAGGCGACGATGGTATAGGAACAATGGATGAAGACTTCTTATCATGGAAAGAGGAGTGTTTCGACTCGTTGAGAAATAATGTCAATTTAGAGGAACATGAGATGGAATATGAACCTTCTTTCGAATTGTTGGAGAATACCTCTCTTCTTCCTTCTGATGAATCTGTGTCCAATGGAGAACCAAATAAGTCTTACGTTGGAAGTACGAAGTCAATTTCAAGAGGTCCCTTTGATCACTTGCACCCTTATTTGGCACAGATCTCTAAAACCAAAGAGTTGTTCACTTCTCCAGAACGCTCTTGTGTCCACGTCGAATTCGATTTATCACTGTCAAATATGAAATATACCACAGGCGATCATCTAGCAATTTGGCCCTCTAATTCCAACGAAGACGTGGAAAAATTTATCAAGTGTTTCAACTTGAAGGGCAAGGAGGACACTGTCTTCTCATTAAAAACGCTTGACTCCACAGTGCAATTTCCGTTTCCTACACCTATCACTTACGGAGCTGTTGTGAGGCATCATTTTGAAATCTCTGGTCCAATTTCAAGACAAGACTTGAAATCGATCGCTCCTTTCGCACCAACAGAAGAAGCCAAGAATATGTGTTTGCGATTGGGATCTGATAAATCGGAATTTGCTGAAAAGGTTCACAATAAAAAGTTAAATTTGGCTGACGTGCTTTTGCGAATCTCTGAAGGTGCACCTTGGACTGATGTTCCCTTCGTGTTCTTGATCGAGCTTATTGCTAGTTTGCAGCCTCGCTATTACTCAATCTCCTCCTCTTCTATCTCCGAAAAGTCAGTGGTACATGTCACGGCGGTGGTTGAAGCGGAAGTACATGAAACAAATGTCGTAACCGGGGTTGTTACTAATTTATTGAAGGATATTGAAGTGACTCAAAATGGTCGTAAAGGCGCCAGACATGCTACTTATGACTTGAAAGGACCAAAGGGTAAATTTGAGAATTATAAATTACCTGTGCATGTACGGAGGTCTACATTCAAGTTACCATCCAACCCTTCAGCGCCGATCATTCTTGTTGGACCAGGTACTGGAATCGCCCCTATGAGAGCGTTTATAAGGGAGAGAATTGCTCTTCTGAAATCAGACTCTGTCAAACTTGGCAAGAGTCTTTTGTTTTACGGTTGCAGAAACGAAAAGGAAGACTTTCTTTACCGTGACGAGTGGCCTGAATATGCTCAAGCACTCGGCGACACATTCGAGATGGAAGTCGCATTCTCTCGCGAAGGGCCCAAAAAGGTGTACGTTCAGGATAAAATTTTATCAAGATCCAAAGACATTAATAAGCTTCTTGAAGAAGGGGCGTTTATCTACGTGTGTGGTGATGCATCTAAGATGGCAAGAGACGTACAAAATACCCTCGTCAAAGTTATCTCAGAAGAAAGATCTATCTCCTTAGAAAAAGCATCTGACTTAGTCCGTTCATTAAAGGTTCAAAATAGATATCAAGAGGATGTCTGGTGATCAATGGAATGATTGAGAGATGTCAAATGCATAAGCTGCAATTCAAACCCGATCTTCGTGTGTCTGGCTAGCCTTATTGCAAGGTCTCCATCTTACGTCGAAAGAGTTCTGATAGTCTTTAAGCATTAGATCCATGGCTCTCCAGTGCTCATACTTACTTTTCAGTTTAAGATCAATATCATAAACGTATGATGACACAGCGTAACGATCTTTATTATCGAAGTCAATGATATCAAAATTCAGGTTCGAGTTATTGCTAGTCTTTCCAAGTGGGACTTTGTACATTTTAATAAATACACCAACATCCCTCATAGTCATTGCAACTAAAAGTTCATCTGAAATATCTTCCTCCCGTTTAACATTATGTATCCAATCATTTTGTACTTTGAGTTCTTGTGCCGTCTTAAGTCTCTGGAAAACGTTATCCGGTGAGACTAAGTATATCCGAAGGAGCTTTTGTAGCTTGAATTCACTGTTTTCATGGGTCATATAAAGAAACTTTTCGGGAATTTTGCACAAAAGGTCCCTAAGTCCTCTTTCCACTGTCGCTTGGCTAAGAAAGTCGAGAGGGCAATAATGCCTTTCGAGTTGCCTTTGTCGATTAAGAGAACAATTGCGGCAATATATTGAGTCATTGTCGTAAAGCCACTTAGGTTTCATCTCTAGAATGACGGTTTTGATGGAATGGGACCCAGCACCATGCTCCAGATCCACATGTATTTTACAGTGTTTGGATAACTCGAAGCTTTCAAATCTTCCATGTAAGATATCTTCCATAAGAAACCCGTAACGTTCAGAAAGCTTCAAGTTAAAACCGTGGTTCTCTATCTTACATAAAAATTCATGATTGAGCTCCACCAATTCGGATTTTATAACTTGCTTTGGAAAGTGTTTCTCGCATCGAGATTTTGCAAACTCATCCAATTGCAATGTCGAGATGTATTGTTTTGACGGTTTGGACAATCTTAAACGTAGCACTTTGCCTCTGAAACATTTTGAAGACCCTTGATATCGATAAATAGCATTTGCATTTCCTTTGGCCAGAAACTTCCATTCCTGTGGGCTGGAAAGTAGAGGAATATTCATTCCTGACTAATCAGCAAACTTCATCACCAGCTTGCAGTGACGGCACAAAAAATCATTTCGCTATATTTTGCGCGCGCGAAATTAATATGTGATGAAACACATGATATAAAATGCGAAGATATATTACAATACGCATATTATTGTGAAAGTATTTCACTACAGTCAAACTCCAATATTTGGGAGTCAATTATTGCACACTTTTTTTTGGGAATTTCAGGACACTGGGACATGTAATTAAGCAAAATTTTCTAATTAGGAAGTGTAACTTGCATAAAAGTGTCCTAATTAGGAAATTTAATTATTTAGAAAAAAAGAGAGCTAGTCTCATACGCGCTTTGATGCATGAATCAATTACTTGCTTCTGAAATATTGAATTGAGGTTGCTGATTTTTTGTTCATCTGCTTTGAAAGCGGGCACCTTAATCCCCTACTTGGTCGTCGCCCACGTATACCTCGACAAGATCATGGTGAACTGGCCGAAGAGACGCTTCTGACCTTTTGAGTTGAGTTACAACATTTGTTGGTTTGCAAGGATAGCTGAAACCGTTGGATTTGTTTAAGCCTGCCGAAAACTCCTGTTCAGCCTCAAAATCATCAATCCTTCGCTGCTTAGGTTGACCGTTCTTTACGTCTTTCAAATCTGAGACTGCCATTACAGAAGTTCTTTTCAATTGAGTACTTCAGTTTGGTATGTAATCCACAAAGGCTATTAAATCAGTAATACCCTGCACTGCAGCCTGCCATTTTGTTTGCCAAGACTCATCATGTTCAAGACATTCACTCTCGCCGTCCTCCACGGATACCGGAATGTTGCACTGTATGATTTCAGAGAGAGTGGGAATGACAGAGATCGGCGGTATGTCTTTGTCTTCTGGACATAGAAAATATTCGATGCTCATTGCATCATGTATTCTTCAGCAGTAGCGACTCTTGCGTATGCCAACGAGATCTATTTTGGCACTTCTGGAGGGACAAACTCTTCAGCTGGTTAATTGTCATGAAACAACGTGCTCTCTTCAAAGCACTTTTCAATCGTGAGGCTTGTGAAGTCCGCAGCCGCGGCTGAGTTGAGATTTGCCAGGAAATCAGAAGTTTTTACACTGGAAACGAGCTACGTGTCCGTGACGCGCGCCATTGAAAACGTGAAGGTCACCCACAATGTTATCTATCTACCTAGCGAATTAAAAGTCAAATTTAGCGAGTTCTTGGAGCCGAAAAAGCAGATTTTAACTTTGTCCCAATTTTAAAATCTTTTTTGAAAAATTTGGGAATTCTAAGACAGTGGTACCTTTTACTATGGTCTGGGCGCACTACGCTGATCGATTAAATCTATGAAACAGTGCTCTGAAGGATCACCATTCCAGGCCCGTGAATTATATGGTAGGTAATTTTGTCCTTTCGCAGTAGGTTGATGTCTTTATTCTTCCTGAAAAGAGATATTACCTCCTTCCAACGATTTCTCCATTCCACATACTTCTTTGCGCGGGCCAAACTATCGTAAATCGATTGTATTTTCTTTTCAAAAAAGTGGAAGAAGCTCTCATCAGCCCACATACCAGCAACCTTAACATTTTTCTGTATTCTTCCGGAAGTTCCAATCAAAGAATGTGATCTGACTATGATATTCTCACCCTCTTTAAGCTCTACTTGGTATTGTAAGCCTGAACCGCGTGCGACGAAAAAACCGTGTCCTCGCAACATCATATCCGTGGCATTTGCGTCAAACTGCAAATCATAACCTCCCCAACCAGCTAGGTGGCCTGGGCTCACTATATTCCAATGTTCGCTCTTTTTTACTTCAATGAGAGAATAATCAGAAAAGTCAGACAAATCAAAGGAGTGCAATAAAGTGTTCCTATGGCTCAGCGTGACTTCTTGGTACCAAATATCGCCACATAACAACTTTAAATTACGGCGGAGCCCCTCATAATCATTGCTTAAATCAATCATAGAGTTTAGTCGAGAATTCATTGTTGATCCTTGAGGTAGTTGAATATTTTGCCCGAGACTACCAAGCGGTTCAAAACGAGGTAAATCAATGAATGGCCCTCTCCCTGTCACTTTCGGCAATGAATCATTCAAAGCATTGACCTGTATTATATGCGCTAAGCCAAATTGACGGGCATTTCGAAACCTAGTGGAGATTATTCGAGCCAGAGGAAACATGTTCTATCCAAACGGGTTTAATTTACCTACGGAAGCATGATGATGATTGATATATGGAAGCGCGCGCCCAGGACCAACTGTTGGTAATATTGTTAGATGCGCTATATGCACACAGGATACGATGATTGATACTTTTTTAGTCGTAAAAGGGTTGGGCCGTGATAAATTTACGACCTCGTCCATCTGTATGTTATCCGTATAAAATCGCTTCAAGAAGAGAAAAGAGGTTCTCTTTCTTGTCGTGGAAGAAAAAACTTCCTCGCCCTCGCAGCTCCGCGTCTCTGGTCGTGTCTGGGAGAACTCGCATTAGGAATCAGAGCCTAGCGCTCGAGCCCCAAATACAAACACCAACAGCTACAGTGCGGCTGAGGCCGTCCTTTGCGTCACAATTACTTAGTCTATTTATGCTCAGGTAATCAAATTTTCATGTTTAAGAACAGACGCTTAGATATTAAGTTTCCAACCCATTTTACATTGAAGTCAATGCAATAATTGCTAATATTAAAGCTACTTCTAGTGCTTAGCTGCTAAAGAGAAACTTTGCACAATCTTGTCAGCTCCTTCAACGAGCTCACAGTCCGATGGAGACAAGATAGATGGATCGATATCAACTGATATCTTTGCCAAACGTCTGAAATGATTCCAGAATTTGGTCCCCTTATCAAAATCTAATTTCAACTGGTGAGGAGTCACACTGTTCACGCTGTTCAAATTAATATTATGAGATGGTTTCCCGACCTGAAATACAGACTCCATCAAATGATTGGTGCTAGTCTTAATGCAGTGATCAATAGGATTACCTAACCTCGACAATTTAAGACAAGCGCTAAAAAAAATTTCAGAGACCACACCTAGAAGTGTATTGTTTAAATCTTCGTAAAATGGCATGCGATCAAGAATACTCCGCCATTTCTCTTTGTCTAGACACTGTGATTTAAACCCTTCGTCCCGAACAATTAGGTCAACAAAGCACACAAGCAAAGAATTCTGTGCAACTTCATGAAACACTTTGAGATGGCTCCTGGAGGCAAGCAAACTGCGTGATATGGGTCCTTGATAGTTAATTGGGTAAATGATGAATTTTTGAGTTGCAAAAATTCTAGATATGAGAAATATCTGATTCAATTCATTGGCGTTCAAGTCAACATCGTTTGGACCTTTATACGATTTTCCGAAATTTTCATGAGGTGAAACCAGAGAAAGGCCTTCTGAATCGAAAAAAACCAATAGTAAAAACAAATCCTCGAGAGTTTTATCTTCGACATCGGGATTTTCATCACAAAAGCGTTTCATTGTTTGACCAACACCGTTTAGATCACCATGTTTGTCTAATACCTGCATCAAGAACAACAATCGCCGTAAGGCAGCAGAGAGTAGGTTCTTCTCACTTGAAGGCACCGATGATGGGGTATTACCGGTTGTACCTCTGAAAATAGACCAAAGAGAATCTGATGATTCGTGAAAATTTTGGCATGCGGTAACAGTGTGAAGCTGCATAGACACAGAGGGCTCCAAGCGATTGTTAAGGTAATTATGATCGTTCTGAAACCAAAATTTGACTTCAATTTTCTTGACTTGATAATACCTTGCAAGTAGTTGCGTGATCAAGTTCAACTGCGAATCCCATATATTTTGTATTTTTTTGGACGTTACTAATCGTCTGTAGCTATCTCCGTTTCCCCCTACAAGTGGGGGTCTAACAGAGTACTCGCCGGTAGAAATCGCTTCAAGAAGCTTCGAAGGAAGTAATCCCAATGACTGATAGAAATAAATTTCAGGCGGAAGTCTTTGAGATAGGACAGAGTGAAGTTCGGTTGGGATACAGATTGTACTCTCATCATTGATTTTCTCTTTCGTCGAGTTATTTAATTCTGGCTCAATTTCAAAAAGGTCCTCGTTCCCTCTGCAACCCAATTTTGACATTTCAACGCAAAAAAACTCGACGTACCCATCAGTATTCATAATCGGCATGAATTTGATTGCAGAAAGGCCACGATAGTATAGATCAAGTAAATTTTGATCATTGAGGCTCAAAATGTAAGCAGAAAGGTCAGCGGGAAGTCCACTGACGGTTGTATACTGATAAAGAATGTCTAAGGCCATTCTGAAATAGTTGATCTGCAGGAAAGGTGACATCGGGGATATTTTGGGAGTTGGAGGTAAGTTTGAAAACGTTTCAGGCTGAACAGAGCAACCAACCATAATACTTAAGTCAATGAACTGTCTTTCGGTCAAGTTTAATTCGTTCAAAACCCTTTGCTTATCCACGAATCTAAAGTCTTTAGATTGAAATTCCATTCCCAAGATAAACTTATCAATATTAGTGAGAAGAGTATCAGTCGAGCCATAGATACAGTCTATAACCTTGATCAGGTATAGATAAGATAGTTGGAAAGAAGAGTCATATGGGCTTATGATATAATCGACTCCAAATTCAATAAATATCTTGACGAGATCATTGATCATGGGGGCGATGGGCAATGGGTCAAGGTTGAAACGAAAAGAGTCCCCATTAAACACGAAAGAATTTGCTCCAGAAATTACCTGTTTGGAATGTAATCTGGCCCAAGTCGTCTCTAAATGTTGCTCCTGACCAGACAATTCATTGGTTTGATAATTCTTTTGAGAATTGATAGTTTTGAGTCCTGGCAAAACGAACAAAGGCCTGATATTTGAGTCCTCAAACACGCTTAAATCAGATTGAATGTACTGTCTCAATGACGATGGAACACCCCCTATTCCGTACAAGAATTGTTCCTTTTTAAACGTATATATACGGCTCAAGTAATGCTCCACATCTATTCCAATGGTGGCGTTTTGCAAAATATCGATTGAACTCGTGTTTACGAGTTTATTTTCAAACAAGAATGACTCAAGAGATTTGATCGGCATTTCAACTCGGAATACTTTTTGAAAATTTTGGAAATAATGTAAGAAAATGTAGATGTTAGCGCCCACTGCTTAGCTGTCCTCTGTGTCTAAAAGCCACAACGTTATGTACAGGTCCCAAAGGGTGAGGCGACGAGTGTTAATCCTTAAAATTCTGACCAAGCTTACGAAATAGAAGCATAATTTCGAATCAGTTACATTCCCATCCGAAAAAAAGTCAAAGTGGGGCATAATCTTTCTCATTATATAGTCTCAACCTTTGAATCACTTATCACTTAGGACATACTAAACTTTGCGCTTCACTCAATCGGATTTGGGCCCAACAAGAAAACTATAATTTAATGACGTCAATGCTTTGATGCAATTGCATCTTTATGACTTCAGGCAGAATATTCTTTGGGTTTAATAATTCGCATATATAGATGTATTTCTCTCTTCTGATGTAAAGAGGGGCAGAAGAACTTAGATATTCAACAACAATCAGAATCATCAAGCATTACGAGCAAGGCTCAGAGTAGTGCTCTACTGCTCTACTTATGTGTAAATCACTCCATTCTGCTATTTGAAATATACAGTTTGCTTGAAGGACTTATGGCCGCAATATTACTGACCAGTCGAACACCGTTGACAATTACGATGAATCTTTTCATCGGCACAAGTTAAATCGGAATCGCTTAACCGATATAGCCTCAATTTCCAGGAACAGCTGTCTGTTCAAAATTTTATGGGGCAATTGTATGACCAAACAGATATATAGATTCGATCCGTCTGTAAATTTCATGATTACCTTTATGATCCGAGCACACTGAGACTGAATATTTATTTCAAATCGTACTCTTCTAAGAACGAAAAACTCTACTCATTTACTTAGTGAAAACCTAATCATAGTCATACTAAAATAGTCATATTGTGGTACCAGAGGGCGTGCGAAGTGACGAAGCTTTTCAAATAGTATCAGTCGCCTAAAGCCTACATCAAACTTGAAAACTTCGCTACACTTGCCGAGCTTCAGAATATATTTGGTCAAGATACCTCCGCAATCCAATTACATGCATAACACTATCATAACTTAGCGCCATTCAAGTTATTAGTCTTCTCATCAGTCCACCCTAAATATATCCACAAACGATCCCATTGACCCTTTTTGTGTAGCATTGCCAAAACTAAAACAGCGGGCAATTGCCAGACTGAACACCAGAAAAGGTTTTTCGCTTGTGTGTTTGCTGCTTGAAGACTGTGTCTAGAGGGTGTGAAATTTTTCGAGTGGTTTATGCGCTGTTGTTTCCAAAAGCGATATGCAAGTAAAGTAAGCCAGAAATTGGCTAAGCCAGAATCAAAAGTGAAAACCCAATCTGTCACTTCAAAATAGCTCAAACCGATACAAATAGGAAACATTAGTAACGAATACCTCAAGGCCACACGGGCGTTGAGTTTCGGGTTCTCGGCTGCAGTCATCACGTATCCGGCCCCTTTGTACTGATCTGCAACATTATGTGATAATGAATTGAAGTGAGGAAATTGCCATGCGTACAAGAGGGCCGCTAAACACCATCCTCCGGGATGATACAACGAGGTTGACGCAGCCCAACCCATAAGAGGTGGTATGGCACCTACTATAGCACCCACCCATGTATTTAAAATGGAGTACCGTTTGAGGGATGTGTATATCCATCCATAGAGCCCAATGTTCAAAAACCCTAAAAATGCAACTGTCAGATTGACACCCATGCAGAGAATGAATGTACCCAAAAGCCCTGCTATGGAAGCAAACAAAAAGGCTTGATTAGATGATAGTTTACCCGTCACAACAGGCCTCGCAGATGTTCGGCTCATCTTCCTATCGAAGTCTGGCTCCCTACCCATGTTGATTGCATTCGCAGAACCCGAGCATAATGCAGTTCCAGCAGTCAAAAATGCTAACTCTGATATTGATAAAGTGTTGGGAGAGATAGCGTACGAGCATATTGAGCTCAACGTAACTAAGACCGTAAGATTAGGCTTGGTCAATTTGACAAAGTGCTTAATCAAATCCCGCGGACTCGAGTCCCCAGAAACCATTCTTTTGTGTTTTGAGGCGACATCAAAAGGGTTTGACTGCTTCCTTGACGAGGCTATTCCGACATCTTGCGACAAAGGACTTCCAGTTCCATGACCAGAATTTAAATTGCCAGTTAAGGACTGAGAAGATCCCCATGACTTGAGTTTGGCTGGATTGATTAAGTTCCTCCGAGAATTTTTGTATTTTATCGTTAGCGTATTTGACCCTAGCAATGATGAGTTAGATATAAAATTTTGATCTAGTTGTAGACCCCGTTTAACATTCGAGAAGAAGAAATTGAAATTTGAAACATAATTTAGTTTGTTTCTATACGCCAACCTATATGCCATCGTATTTCTTTAGTTTCGATGACTTTGTTGTAGATCTATAGAGTATCTTCACGGTAGAAAAAACCGCACGATTTGCGAGGCGTGCAAGCAATCGCGCATTTCCTAAGAGGCGTTTGCGTCTATCTCACGACTGAATCTCCTTCCGATTTTCATTCAACTTTTTGTTTTCCAACTTATTTTCAATCAAATCGTGGAACGCGATAATAGATCTTACTAATGTACTTGTGTAAAGCATCATCATTTCATCGTTTGATTTCACTGTAAAGGCAGTTGCAAGCGGGCTTGAGGTATTCTCGATTCTCTCGGAGCCTAACGATTTGAAGAGTCTGTCTGATTCGCCAGCGCCGTGAGACAAATTTGGAAGCAAATTGAAAACATTTTGCAATTTTCCCAAGATTGAATGATTTAATGGAAGCTCTTGTTCATTGACCTTTTGGAGGTAGTTAGCGATCTCTCTCAATTTTTGGTGCAAACCCAATAATGACTGATATCTCTCTGTTACTTTAAGAGATAAGTTTCCAGCCGCTTGATCTCTTATATCCCGTAATAAATGCTCTACCCCGATCTCTTCTGCTTCTTCTGCTTCAATTAAAGATGGTATGTGGACAAAGGTCCTCTCAGCTTTTGAACCATCATGCTTTATATCATCGACAGCAAAATAAGCATCGGTCGGAATCCCCACAGATCGTGGCTGTACGTCAACGATTACCAACAAAGGATTGGAAGTGAACTTCTTGAAGACGTCATTTATTTTCAAATCCGAAGCTCTGAGCTTTGGCCCTGAATGGTACCAGCCAATAAGTTTTTCTTTGGCATTTATCTTTTTAAACATTTCTGTCATTGATTCGATAAAGTTGTGATCTAAAAACCACACTGATGAATTTTTTTCGTCTTCTTCAAAAGGGATAGCGAACGAGTTCGTAACTTTTATAATATTGGAAGCGCTGTCGCCCAAAAGAACCCCCACAACCCTTTTTTTAGAGTCCCTTGCCACTCTATCATAATGATCTGCTACTGAAAGCAAAACAAGAGGAGATACGGTTACGGTTTTCTCCAAAAATGTGTATTCTTTGACACTGGAATTCATTATTTCCTTAGCTATTTCTTCCACAATTGTCTTTGAGATTAAACTTGTTTGCCTCCCGGTTTTAGTGCGCGCACTACATAAGAATGTCAGGCGCATCTCTAGAGTGATATTAAACTTCATGTTCGGACAAGTGATTATAGGTCCCCCTGGAAGCGGGAAGTCTACATATTGTCATGGCATGTATCAGTTTTTGTCAGCTATAGGCCGAAAAAGCACCATCATCAATCTCGACCCGGCAAATTCAAGTCTACCATATCCTTCATGTTCGTTTGACATTCGTGACTATGTCTGTGTGGAGGAGATCATGGAGACCCAAAACCTTGGCCCTAATGGAGGTTTAATGTTTGCTCTCGAGAGCCTAAGTGAAAATGCATTGGATTCTATCATGGCTGCTTGGGATGAACTTGGGAAGAATTGCTATTTACTATTTGACTGCCCTGGACAGGTTGAGTTGTTCACGCACCATAATGCCTTCTTCAAAATTTTCAAACGACTCGAAAAGAAAGTCGATGCAAGATTATGCGTTGTGTCATTGGTAGACTCTCTATACTTGACAAGCCCCTCGCTGTATATATCTGTGCTACTTCTCAGTTTACGATCTATGCTCCAGCTAGATTTACCTCATATCAATGTGATATCCAAAATCGACAAGCTCCAATCGTATGGTAAGCTAGCTATGAGGCTAGAATTTTATACCGAGGTTCAAGATCTCAGATATCTAGGTAGGTTTTTACAGGAAGAGTCGCCATCCATTCTCGGAAAGAACTACGTTCGACTTTCAGAGTTGATCGCTGAGCTTATAGAGGATTATAATCTTGTGTCGTTTGAAGTGCTTGCGATCGAAAACAAGCAAACAATGATCAATCTTCTTCATATTATTGATACAGCCAATGGATATGCATATGGAAGTACAGAAGTGGGCGGTGACCTGGTTTGGAGTCAGGCTACTCGTAATGGATGGAGCGCTTCTGGTAACATTGTTGACATCCAGGATAGATGGATAGATAACAAGGACTTGTATGACCTAAAGGAGTCGGAGCTCAGTGCAGAAATCGAGGAAGATGGAAGCTTATAATGTTAGACTGGCACTTTTGGTATGTTTACTCTTAACATTTAGTAAGTAAGTCTTTCGCTGCCTCTAAATTCTCATCGCCATTGTAAGCCGCCAAGAATTCAGAGAGATTCTGCTTGTGGCTCGCTATTTTTGCCTCCACTACTGGCACCATCCTCTTAGACTCTCTGAGCACTTCTTCTTGTTTTTTTATCTCATAGGAATCTGCCGTCTTTAATTTCATTTCTTCATAACAATGTAAATCATCTTCCACGTCTCTGGTGTACAAATCTCTCTCTTTTATGAGTCTTTCCAATGCTTTAACATTGATCTGGAGCTGAGAAGGCGGCATTTTATTTTGTGGTTGTGAGACTGGTGATTGAGAATATAAGTTGGACTTACGTGAAACCCCAGAGGCAAGACTATGTGTCGCTTGATTTTTTTTTTTTGATTTTATGAGATTGTGCAAGTGTTACTTTATATATGCAGGCCTCTGTAAATGGTCAACATAGATGCAAATGAAAAAAAAAAATTTTAGATTTTATCTGACTGTCTGACTGTACCGTATTGAAATTGAATTATCCAGTCTACTATTCTGGATTTCCCCATAATAAGTGTGGTGATTTCGATCCTGAGCACAGGAAGATTATCAACGTTGTCGGGCTATAACGCCAGCGATTAGCTTTTCCAGCCGATGCCTCGCACGAAAAGGTGAAACATATAATAAGAAGAAATAAAAGAGAGAATAAGACACAAGTAAGCGTGCATCGACATACTAGTGTGAAAAAAACTTTCTGCGCTCACACGAATGCGAGACACTATTTATCACTTCTTTCTTGAGAAAAAAATTAAACTTAAGTTATAAAGTCAAACAATCGGAAGTCTCCTCGAATAACTCCCGTATAATGGACCCGTCTTCATCAGGAACATTAAGGCCGAACGTCTCGCATTTGATCTTCCTTCAGTCCGAAAAGTCTAAATTATTAGAAAAAAAGAGATTACTTCTAGGTATCTGTGATCTGATATCCTCAGAGAAGAATCAAATCGCGGATGATGTGATTGTTCACATCGGATGTGGGGTTTGGACTCTGAAATCCCCGAATGCGGCATTGGAATTCATGAGGCGCCAAATAAATCACAATTCTGATGCATTAAAGAAAATCCTGAATGATATTTATAGGCAATCAAATCTGTTTGACAACCATGAAGCCAAAAAACCTGAATCTCTTTCCGAGGGTGCTAGTGGCGAAGAGGCTCAATATTTGCCAATTGTCGAAATTCAAGAACACCTCGATGACGACGGAACAGTTATCAGTGCCAAATTAAACGATGAACCTTATAGGGCGCAAGCTGTTAACCTTGCTGGTCGGCGAAATAACTTTGAGGTTCTTGCCTCTCCGGGACCATGTTCAGAGTACCATCATTCTGACAAAGAAGAAGCAAGCGATGTCCAAATTGATGAACTACTTCATGACATGGAGATATTACATGTTCAGAGGGAACCGAAAGAGTATTTGTCCCGAATCTCTAGCGATACTGAAAAGCCTCAATCAAGTCAAACCGGCACTCAAAATTCGTCCGATCCTTCAGACATCCATGAATTAGAACTCATTGCTAGTCGCATTGATTCCGAAGACGAACATTTTGAGGACAGTGAAAGTTTTGATTACGACTTCGAAGAATCCGAAGACGAATTGTTAGGGAACGATCCGCAGAACAACTTCATGAATGACATAGATTTGTCAATTCTTCCCGGAAATTCAGATGTGAGCAATCGTTTACGCAATGAAATCATCTCTCTTCGAAGGAAAAAGCAAGAAAAACCATCGAAACATGATAAAGCATCAAGACGAGTACACTTTAACGAAACTCTTGAAATCAAAGACATCGAGAATGTAAGTAACGAACTACTGACTATCGAACATAAAAAACAAAAAGTCCTGAAGTTCAAAGAAACGAGGATCATCCTGGAAAATCTCTCGATATTCCCAAGAGTCAAACAAATATCTTCCGTTGTCATGAAAGCGAATAGCGCAGGAATATCTCGCAGCGAAGATATTACTCTCAATTCAAAGTCAAGTGGTGTCATGTCTGAAGTGATTGAAAGAGAAATGGGAATTCCAGTTGAAGATGAGAGCATATCCTTTGCAGAAACTTCTTCTATTGAAGAAGCAACGACCGAAGAAGAAAAGGCAAATTACGAAATGGAAAATTTGGTAAGATCCTACCATGAAGGAAATCTTGACGAGGATATACAAGTGATTGGGCCGGTTGTTAATAAACTAGATGACTTCGCTGCATTGAATAAATTGATTGATTCGATGGCTATACCAGAAAGTATGACTATGGAATCGCCAAAGGGCCAAGAAATTATTGAAACCCTCGAGGAAATTCAATCAACCAATGAAATCGGTAATTTCGTATCCGACTCAAGTGATGACGAGATAATGGTCGAGAGTATCATTGAGAGGGAAGTCAATGAATTTGCTAGTCCAACCGAAGCGAGTATGCATGAAGCTGATCAAGTAGAGCAATTTGTCACCGCTAGAGAAATCTCGGAGCAATACCATCGTTTAAAAAGAAAACTCCAGTCACAGAGACATCAAAGTCTCAAGTATGAAGAAGATACGGAATCGAAACCCTTCAGCAGATTTAAGTCCCGACAACTTCATTCATAAAAGAAATTTGATTTTGGGATCTTATTGCTCACATCATAGTGCAGACTAATCGCCTTTGTAGTCTATTGGAGGTTTCAAGCTTCACCATTGGTTGAGAAATCAAACAAGAGTTGTCTCGCTTTCCCGAAAAGTTTCACTTACATCTCCCTTTACAATTTTTAGAAATATTACGGAATGAAGAGAAAGAAATGTCTTTACGTTATTCTACTTTAAAAGATTAATAGAAGCACAACAGTTTAGCGCAATCTTGAATGATCTGTTCGGAAAATTGGAAAGCTTCATTACGAAGACAAATTTCACCCTATTAAGCTATATTGTCAGCTCCTGGTTCAATAATAGGCAAGTCGTATATCATACTAGTCGATAGTTGATTGAACCGTTACCCCGAATTGAAGTAAAGACCGTAATATATAGTTACTCACAGCCTACGAGAACAATTGAGTAGCTCAACATCACATTGATGAGGCAATGAGAAGTCAGAACTGGATAGGACTGTTGGTCTTTGAGGGTTTTAGACCTAGTCCGCGGAAGAAATTTTTCTCCCCAGAAGGAAGAAAGAGTTTCTAATAGTTTAAGCGAAATTACATAGAGCAAGATACACAAGTGGACGTAGAATCGATCAGACAACCGATTCGAACCACTTTATAAAACCTGTTACCTTTCTCTCTATCCAGTTCGAAAGAGCTGCGCATCTAACACCACTGCGGAATAAATTCCAACAAGGATAGAAGCCTAGGACCTGCATATATTCACTCAAAATTCGTGAGGTTTTACGGTTTTCCCGTAAGTATCACGAAACCGCGGCCATACTTTTTTCGGACTCCGTAAAGCATGCACGAAAAATGTTTTACATACAGTATGCTCACAGTTTTTTTTTTTCGCGTTTTACTCGGGGTTTGCAAGTAAAACGCTAAATTTCGCAACACTGGTTTCGCGCTTATCTTTCTTCCCTCTATCAGGAGTAAGGGTTCGGAAGGTGGTTGCCGCAAAATTACTTACCATTGTTGATAGTTAACTTGACTTTTTGAAGAAACTTTAAAAGATTTTCAGATTCGTTTCATTTCGTCAAACTCTGATAGAGACTTGAGGTGATGCTTTCGCATGAGGTTTCTGTAAACCGTCGACTTTTGCAGTGTGCGAGCGCCATATTCTGGTGCTTGCTTTCTGGAGGCCCTATTTTTGGATTTGCTGCTTTGAAACCCGTTCTTATAAAGGAAAATGTTTATGAAAGTCTATGTAAACCCGCAAATGATGTTATCATGGCCAGCGGTTTAGAAAAGTTCATTCAAAACCCTTTATTTTTTAGTTCCATGCCTGCTCAATTTTCCAATTTAGCCATTGGGGTTGCCGATGAGCCGATTATAGCAAAATGCACTGCTCAAGATTTGAAACTAAATATGATGTTTACTGTTGGTGCCATGTTGACGAATGTATCTGCCTTGATAATTGGGAGTTGTCTCGATAACCTTGGTCCTAAATTTTGTGGCCTCGTTGGGGCATTTTTCCTTTATCTTGCATGTATCGTTTTCATTTTTAGCGAGAGCATCCACTCAAAAGTCTCATTTTTTGACCCTTACTTATTTGGATATGCATCAATGGCACTTGGTGGTCCATTTGCCTTCATAGCGTCGTTCCAACTCTCCAATTCATTCCCCTCAAAAAGCGGAACGATTTTGGCTCTCATAACAGGAGCATTCGATGCGTCTTCAGCCGTATTTCTCGTATATCGAGTCATCTACAATGCATCAAATCAACTGTTCACGCTAAACAAGTTTTTCATGTGCTATTTGTTTGTTCCCACATTTATTACATTCACACAAATTTTCATAATGCCTACAGAATCGTATAAGACTGACCCAGAAGTAAGTTTGTGCCAGAATGATAATAATCCCCAGCCTAACAGTTTAGGCGTAAACGAAACTGAGGCTTTGCTCGGTGAGCTGATGCCTAGACTGCCTCAAAGAAGAGATTCGATAGGTGATGCACTAAAGCAGCCTTACGCGACAGAAGGAGAACATTTTTTGGCCAAACATTCTGGCGGTGTCTTTGGAGTGTTACATGGCTTTTCAGCAAGCTTTCAGCTAAAAACCCCTTGGTTTTACTTGATGTGCTCATTCGCTACAATCCAGATGTTAAGATTGAATTATTTTGTGGCCACTGTTGGGACACAGTACTCTTATTTGTTGCACTCGGACGCGAAAGGTTCTCTCTTGAACAATTTTTTTGATATCGTGTTGCCTCTTGGAGGTGTCGTTGCCATCCCCTTCATTGGGGTATTTCTCGACCATTGTTCGATTTTAGTCATTTTATTGACATTGCTTACTTTTTCTCTAATGATCGGTATCTCAGGTCTAATACCAAAATTCTACGCGGGGTTGATAAATATTGCATTGTTTGTTGTGTACAGACCTTTCTTTTATACGGCAATTTCAGACTATAGCGCCAAGGTCTTTGGCTTTGACACCTTTGGAACAGTTTATGGTTCAATGATTTGCATTGCTGGCGCTGTTAATTATTTTCAGACTGTTTTAGACAAGCTAACCCACACAACTTTCGCAATGAATCCGATGCCAATTAATCTAATTTTAGTTTTCCTCACATTTCTTGTCGGCTCAGCCACGGTTTTGTATGTCAGGCAACAAGCTAATTTAATTAGAGAACAGAAGCTTGTTGCGCATCTGCATCACATACCTACTTGAAAGCTTCGGTAACGAAACCCTTTGTTAATCATCAGACCTATATACTTAGCTTCACACCAAAACAAGAATTCAAAATACGAATGAAAATATTGCAAGCCAATGCGTCGAGGAGTTTTTTCAAAGGACTCCTTCGAAGTTCGCACCTCACATCAGGAACATCCTTATAATGTCCTGCACAAATTGTATCGGCGAAAGCTAAGTCTCCAACTGAGATCCCACTAATGTAGATTCCGGTAGCATGATGAAGCCTGTTGTTTCCACTGGAAAAGCCTACTTTTGTACAATCTTGTCTGCTTTCGCGATCGTCATATTATCAGTTATAGGGTACCTCTTCAAGACTGGCCATGAGTCTATGATGGGATCTGTGAATGACCCAGAAGACGGAGACGCCGTGGCTCACACAGTCTTTGGTGCTGTATTCGTCTACATGGCATTCTTTGCCTTCTGTGGCTCGCAGGTTTACTTAATTCAAAAGCAAAATAGAATCAAATTGTGAGGGCAACTTGATAAGTTCAGGATTTAGTTTCACGAGACAAGCTGCTCCAAACTTTTGTTCAATTCTTGCTCACATAGGCCCCACAAGATTAAGTTGGTTTACTATATCTTTAAATGGATCTTACATAAAACTAATACACAAGTGGCTACAATGTGCTTATCATTTCAACGCTCTCGTCAAGTAATTTCTAAATAGAGAGCTCAAGTATCAGACATGATTCTAGTCGACGAATAGTTACGCGCCCAATCGTCACAATTTAGCTACACTTTCCTTTCCTCCTTTCCAAGAAATATTTCCGCTCCAATCGCAAATATCAAACGCAAGGAGGCGAATGTGTTCTATCTCTTCTCTCGAAGCACCGAGATTTAAAGCACCCTTTAAATGTCCCTTCAAAGTAGGATTAACATCTTGCGGAATCAAAGCACAAAGTACGCAAAATGATGTTTCCTTGGCGCCCAACACACCATCATAGCTTAAAATTGTTCCATAGACACTGTGGTAAGCATATTGCCATAAATCTGGGTATGCATCGTTTAACTGACCTCGGACCCTGTTCTTAATTTTTCCATAAATCATACTCCAAAAGTCTGACCCTTTGACAGTGTTGTCTAATATTGCTTTACAATTGATTGAATTCGCAGATACAGGTCCTTCTATAGTGTCGAAAGTTGGAATTGAGTCTTCTTCAAACCTCGTACCAGCTACGTCTTCTTGAGCTAGAGCAGACGAGCTAACGTTTCCTGGAATTACAAACTTGGGTCTTTTTGCTTTCTGACCAGGCTTCAAGGTTTTAGGAGTGACATTCTTCAAAGCGGTTAAAGCATTGATTGATTTCGGAAGTCCTGAAATCGGCGCAATTTTCAAGATCGCCTCTCTTATTTTATTTGCAATCACACTTTGTGCCGCACGTATATCCTCCCTCTTAGTGAACTTATATGGAAAAGGAAGTTTGTCGTGATACGTATAGGGTATCAAGATGTCAGGTAGATTGACCCCAATATCGGTGAGATCGGTATACTGAGCTGCTGAGGCAATTGAATCTTCTGCAAGCTTCAACAAATACTTATTGGTCAAGAGGGCTTTTTCCGAAGAAAGGGATATCTCTAGAAGTTGCTGTCTCAATGCAAAGTGGAAGACTTTTCCGATTTCTTGTGGTTGATTGACAACTGTGAGCGCCGTGGAAGCAAAAATGTACCAGTTATTGTAAAGACTGGGATATTTGTAAGCTAACTTTACGAGCCTTTCCGCTGTTAGGAAAGTCATTGCAGGTCTTGTGAGCAGGTAATGAAAATTCTTTCGAATGTTACTTGAGTTGAATAAGTTATTAAATTTATGATGCGAGGTTTCCTGAATGTGAGGAGAAAGGAAACATGTACATGGAAGTCATTCGGATGCGAGGTCCAAAAGCATGCATATGATTGTTCCATACCGAACCGGGGCTTCTGATCTGCGAACCCCTACTGCACCAACCCAAGACCACCATTTTTCGATCATCAAAGTCAGAAAAATGAAGAGAGGAACGTGATATTCGCTATGGTTTTCATCCTTCTATATAAATCAGAAGCTGTTTATTCATCCATATTTTAAAGACATTTCTATACGTATACAGCTCGATGCGAGTCACGACCCTTTTTTGTTATAAAGCTAGATAGATAAAAGACTGCAAGTCTCATGAAGCTTTATCGGAATATTAGAGTGTCTCAGATTAACGTCCTTCAACTACTAAATGCAGCGATCGTGGGGTGAAACTTCGTAAACTATTTGCTGCGGATTCCCCCGCTTACCCATACCTGTGCTATTTTGTCTCTTACTCTTTTTTGTTGGCTCATGGTCCACTCTCCCAACCCCCAAAAATGCAGCATATTCACAAAAGTCGGGGAAACTCTTTGATTAAACTGTCTGAAAGGAATTTTGAGCTGGGCACTTACCTCACGGGGTGAATTTTCTTTCAAAGATTCTTTGATATGTTTGATATCTTGTGGCAGCACAGAAACATCAGATTGACTATACGAGTTGAGAAATCTCGGGGTATTGATCGATTCATTCACTCTTTCCCAAGGTCTCATGGTTTCGTGAATAGGTAACCACTTATCTGAATTCCGCCAATGATCGGAGGCTACCATTTCGTGAATACGTGAAACGGCTCTCTTGAAAGCAAATTTCTCATCTTCGCCGATAAAAGCCTTGACATCTCCAAAATTGGGATTTCCTTCAGGCCCATCATCCTCGTTGTAATATCGTTTTGCATAAGCTTGATTGTATGACGAGATATTGGGTCGGTAGGGATTTAATGTCTGCATTGCCGTTTTTGCATACATTTCTTCCTGCTGCACAAGCTCACTGTCAACGTGTTTTGACGATTCCTTAGGAAAAAAGATCTGCTCAGGTATTACGGCACTTCGCATGAATAATTGACACCTGGCTTCATATAACGCATCTAATAAATTTATAAATCTTCTGGCTTCGTTCTTCATTTTTGTAGTCATAATTGGAACTTCATCGATGATGAAAACCCTATAAGTTGATGCAAGCGTAATGTAGTCTGAGGAGCTAAACATCCCTTTACAGATGTATTCAAAGTTGAGCCAGCAAATACTATTATTGAGGGTTTTGGGAATGATCGAAGTCCGATTGTAAACGCAAATTTCCGCCGGAGTCCAATCAAGGTCATCAATCTTAGAATTTGAAGGTTTTTCCGCAGATAGTTCAAGACCTAAAGCCTTGCGCAAAATAACATTGTTCCATTGTTTTTCATGATCAGGGTTGCTATCTTTGATCACTATGTTTTTTTCAGACAGGGAGAGCAGGGCGAAATGTAGCCTGTAATCAAAATTAGATCTCATGTCAACTGCAACACATCGACTATGTAGAATTCCAATGAAAGAATTGAATCTGGACTTGTTGAAACCAGAAGAGTATAACTCCTCTGGTAATTTGTTTGATGTTGCGACCAACACTCCGCCTAATTTGAAGTAATGTGTGAACAAAATCTTCACTATCTGGGCAGAAGCCACATCAGGTAACATGAATTCATCTAGCATGAAGATGGTGCTCTTTTCAATCATTTTTTGAGCTATCTTAAATAGAATGAACTCATTCTCCATGGTAAATCTTTGTTTCTGATTTACAGAGGAAGTGAGCATTCGCTCCTTTTGAATTTTGTGTATTTCCCCAAAAACCCACAAGATAAAATTATTATAATGCCACCTCATCTTGGATTCATGAGGTAAACTAGATGCAAAAATATCTAATAACATTGATTTTCCACATCCAACTTCACCATTTATCAATAAGCCTTGTGGAGAAGTCATATTATGAAGCTCTTCTTCATCCGTCATGTATCGCACTACGTCCCGTTTTCTTGTTTGGTAATCTCTTCCAAACCACAGCCTGAACTTGTGTATGGGCTCATTGATCAAACCGCTTCTATGCCTCTCTTCTTCAGCGTTTATGATTTCGAGCTTCCTCAACAAAAGAGATCTCTTTACCTCTATTTCGCTATCCGGTCTATAATCGATCAACCTGTTGTAAAGCTTTTGAAATTCTTTCATCGCACGTAGTTGGGACTCATCTTTCGCTAGCTTCCCCAGACGAACATAGCTTTGGTAAGCTACGAATGGGTCTGTTATGGCCAATGCTGCCTCATCACTCCCGTACTTTTTGGTAAATGTCGCCGGTAGCCTTCCTTCAATTCCTCGAGTCCCACCCGTGTATACCGAGTAATACATAAGCGAGTTAGCTACTCTCAAAACTTTCGGGGGTTGTTTCATTGTATCCAAAGATGTGACAAATGAATTTTTATCTCACTTTTGATATTCCAGGCAGTAGTATCTTTGCAGCTCATGTCCTGATTATAAATTTTAATCCGAACCGGCTTCGATTTTCGCGATAAGATTGCATAGATAAAGCTCACTCTCGCGACCATTTTGCATGAAGGCTGGATCATTGAAGTGAGGTCCTCAAGATGTGAATGTAAGTAGAATCGGTGAAGTATATAATTCTACATCAAGTTTGCATAGTTTGATGATTTTGAAATGATCAATGACGATAAAAAAATATATATTTCAGAAATCTAAGTGAAGATCAAAATTCAGATGAAATATCAACCGACCATGTAGAATACTTCGCGGGCAGAGATTCTCATATCGGCAAATCAAAATTTGAAGTTAAAAAGGACTTTACAGTTTGATCGAATTCTTCTATGGGTTGTTCACTAGGTCTATGATCATGACTGCGACCAAGCTGAGCAAATTTTTTGTCTAATGAATTGGACAAACCGTTCATTTCCTCGTCCGATCTACCGTATAGCTCATGCCACCATTTGACCTCCGAATAATTGAAAAAGAGAACATCAGTATCGTTTGCCTTTTCGTATAGCTCGTTTGTAAATTCACCCCGCCGTGATAAAAAATATGCCCAAACGGAAGTAGTGTGTGTCTTCAAAGTATCATTATGTCTGCGTTCTCTCTCTGAATCGCACAAAAAGGTGCCATATTGGCACGAGTATGAGTGATAAAGAAGTCTTTTCAAGAAGCGGCTATTGAATTCAAATTTTGAGGGTTGTTGTCGATAGATCTGATACACGCAGTCAAGGAATTGATGAAAAACCGGGGAACGCTCGTTACTTCCCGCGTAAATAGATTGAAAACTCTCGTGGCCATATTCTAGTCCTGTACCAGACTTAGCCCCAGAGGCGGTGTTTTTTATGTGACTTGCGGCTTTCTGAAAGAATGAAGTCACCAATTTTTTAGCACTACCATCTGGGTAGATATTGTTCCCGCTTTCATTAATGTATGATGTCTGCTCAATATCTCCTTCGAGTCCATCGGGACTCTCTATATGTGAATTCAGTCCCTGACCTATTAAAACTTGTCTAGAGTCTTTCGTAGCTTTAGGCAAAAGCGCACCAATGCACATACCTTGATCATGCCTTGTAGCAAACTTGAATCCAAAGCTAAGCCATTCCTTTTCGACAAGAATCATAAACCCTTCAAACGTCCTGAAGTACGGATCGAGACAAAGCTGCGCCAAAGCCGAGACTTGGGACGTTCTATCCCAACCATCTGAGCAATGAATTAAAATGTTCGTGTTGTTCAAATGAACTGATTTTGAAATTCGGTCGACAGCTTGTAAGATAAGGTAAAGGTGATGAAGCCATTGTGTTTTCGTTAAAGACTGCTGAAGCGAGGTAATGTTGCCATCTCTTGTCAGTACAAGAGGTTTCCTATCGAGATCGCCAAGGATTTTGGTGAGCTTGTCCAAAGATTCCCTCATGACATGAATGTTATCGATATTGCAAAATATTTTGTCTACTAGCTGACTGCCATCATCAGTGTGCTTGAAATTTCGTGAATTATTTTTCTCGGGAGAGGGCTTACCTCGGTAGTTGTCAACATTTTCTGTTCCAGCACCCAAAGCATGTTGAGCCATAGCATTTGTGATAGGTCTCAAATCCACTATTAAATTTTTCTGCGGCTGATCTCCGAACTCAGGTTCATTGTATATCAGTGCGTTTCTCTCCAAAATTTGAGATTTGAAAATCTCTTCTACCAACTTCTCATCTTGTAGAGACCTGTTTTGGAAGTTGAGACCCACTAGTGGTTGCAGGCACCTTGCAATAACATTTCCATTACTTCCCTGGCCATGTTTATATACAATGGCCGGAACTCTGTGCTTTGACCGAAACTTTCCGGCATGTTGCACAACACTATCTGAGATGGAAGACGGGACCACAAAAGTTTCTGGATATGAGGGGCAGAATCGGTAATTCTCGTTTATTTTGGTTAGTCTCCAAAAAGATTTCGCATCGCCTGCCGTGAGCAAAGCTTGTCGCTTATACTCCTCCTCCGGGTTGAACATTCCCCATCCTGATCCCCTGATCTTGGCCTCAAAAGTATTAGGCTGATATTCAAAAGCATAAAATTCATTGATAGATCCCTCTGTTTTTGGAATGTTCAAGAAAAAACTGAGCTTATGGTACACTTTTGAGCAAAGAGAGTCATTGCAAAAATCAAACAGGTAGTATGTGAAGTCCTTACAACTGATCCGAATATGGGAGGCAGAGTATTTGTCAAAGTCCCCCAAAGCTGAACACAGCGAGTTATCTGAGCTTTGGGCCTCTGAAGGTGATGATTGATGCCACGAACTTCCCCTAGCCCTAGAGATCCTCTCTATCATTGGATAACATATCCATATTTCTCGTGGCTTATCTGTGGGCTTTGTTAGTCTACATGAGAATACCAAGTGGAACCTAGAAAGAACGAGTGAGCCTTTTATATGATGCCCTCGTCTTGTAAGGAGGACATTCTCAATTCTTGATATCTGTGTAGGGTCCATTTACCTGTTTGCATACTATAGGTTCTTCTGTGCTTCACTCATGCTCCTTGCCCGAGTCCTAATATATAAGTCACGTGATTGAAATTGGCGGGGCAAAGTACCTGAAGCGACGCCGCAGATGTTCTAAATCACACGGATCTACAATCGGTCCGTTCGCGTCCCACACTTATTAGTTCCTTTGTAGTAGAATATGTGAAATTCAGTATATCAATTAGTTTAGGTTGAAAAGCCAAAGCTAGGTTAAGAATATCTCTATCACAAGCCGTCAAACTTAGTGATACCCTTAAATGCCGCTCCCTTATTTGTTGAGTTTACCCTAGGTTTAGCACTGTCTTCGGAATTTTTTTCTTTTGAAATTTTGCCAATTTCAAACTTTTCTTTTTTGGGTTTTTGAAGGACTTTAAATAAGTCGCTACGCTTTTTCTTGTTTATGAGCGGCATTTCTTCATCAAACTTGCCCCCATTATGTGAAAAGCCTTTTAAATCATCAAAAGAGTCAACCTGCTGATCTTTCTCCGATTCGAGAGAGTGTTCCACCTCGGAGTCTGACAGAACTTCTCCGGCATCTTGATCGAAGTTTTCAGGGCTTGCGAATGAATCAAAATCAGACAGCTCCATTTCATCCGAGCTTGAATTTTCCTCAACGTTATCATCTGCTTCGAAATCTTCAGAATCCTCAAAGACTTTTTCGGACCAGATTTTTAATCCCTCCATACCAGAGCTTACAAGACGGTATTCGTAATCAATATCAAGACCACCCACTTCATCAACAGCACCAGACTTACTCATTACTGATGAATGCACTCTTGTCTCAACAACCCTTCCTTTTTTATAATCCACTCTATGCAAGAGCCCATCACTATCACCACACCAAACTGAATTAACCAAAGTATCATTACCAGAATTCATTGTAGATATTATGGCATCAATGGAGGCATTTCTATTGACCTTCACCCTTGTAATCTGATCTGAGAATCCATTAATAGAATTTTTCCATTGGGTGATAATGCCTTCACCGTGTGTTACAATAACGGTGTCGTTTCTACTTCCATTCACAAACTCAGTGGGATAACACATTGACAACAATTCATCAGCTTGATCATCGGACTGAGTGACGATCCCTTTCCTTATATCAATATGCGCTAATCTTGTGGATCCTAATGCAAGAAAGTGGTAAGAAGAGACGGCAGGCATTGGAAGAATTTTGTTTATCGCATCCTCGTGTACATTGTCTAGTTTGAACTTGAGTTTGCCCGCGGACAAGTTGGTGCTGTCGAGGACGAGTACACTGCCGTTTTCTGTTCCTGTTACCAAGAAAGGATGTGTGTTGGACATACTTAAGGTGGTTATAGCATCTCCCGGTGAGCCTTCTAAATAAGAAGTAATGTCAATTTTAGAAAGAACCTTACCTGTTTCAGTCTTTGCTTTCTTCAACATGTTATCCGTTCCAGCTGTGAAAATATTTTCACCCGCCCCATTTTCTAGTAAATCAAACATGACTGATCTGCACGAGCCTTGGTGTCTTTTTGTTTTCCAGCTCACACCGATTGAATCATCATCAACAATGTTTGCATGATCAGCTTCTGCTCTCCACCACTTCTTTCTGAGCAGAGAAAGTTGAACTTTGGTTGTTTTCTCTCTCAAGAAAAAGTTAGTTCTTTCGTGAAAAAGAACACTCTCGAGAATTTCCGGGCTATAAGTATGGCAAAAGACATGGCCTGTCCCTAAACCAGACACTAGTATTGGGCAAGTAGGGTGCGCTGCCACAGAAAATAGGGGATCACTAAATCCAATGTCGAGTATGGGAGGAGCATTTGATTCATTCTCCAAAGGATAATTGACATATCTCGGCTTTTTGCCCATTTCGCCTATCAAGTTCTATCGCATTCCGAGAGGCACGTCTAAGGAGACGAGATTTTTTTTTTGGCAGTCCTTCAGTAAGTTCGCAATAGCGTGGGTTGCGACTTAGGGAGCCAAATTTGCGAGAGACCTATGCATCATCATACTTAAGCAAGCAGATCTCAGGAAAAACAAAATTCATAAAGACATTACGTACCGTGAGCACTTTCCCACTCAAAGGCAGTTTTAAAACCGCAAGTAGATGTCTACAGCACTACCTCATGGAAACCACTCTTATTTTCCTTTGTTTTTTCTGGACTACTATGCGTGTCTAGTCTACGAACGCATGCCATCGAACCACGTACCCCCTTTTGAACCGTCTGTAGCTAAATCTTATTTTGCCACGTCACTGATTCAGTCACGAACAAATATACAAATTTCCTCACACTCTAATCAATTGTAGCATTGGAGAATTTCGTTTAGATGCACTTTGGTGAATATTGATGCTTCAATTGCGCCAAACGTCATTGGCTTTATTATAGTCCATGGGATGTGAGCGAAAAGTGGCCTGTTTGGGCAACATTCGAGAACCTCACACCAAACAATTACACAGTGTTTTGTCAGCGTCACATCTAGGTCTGGCCGTACTTTCATTTCAAAAAGAGGGGACACGGAAGTGCATTAAACACAGTGATTCGCGAGTTTAAAAAAAATAGACATTTTAGATTGGGCTTCCATAGAGAAACTAAAGTCATTGCGAATATATGCAAGCGGTGTCTGGGTTTCTTGCAAAGACTGGCTCCCAAAAAATAGGTACCCCAAGTTGCAAACCACGTTACTAAGTCATGCGGGTTGTGGATAAAACACAGAGGTGAATACCTCAAATTCATATAATTTTAATCTATATATTTGCCGATGTTGAAAAAAATCAATGGCTCGCGGCCTAGAAGATATCCCCGCAACCATCCCATTTTTGCTCTTTTCTTCTTATCCAGTATTCACCATTGAAGTGCCAATAGTTGTCACCTGTAATGGGATGAATCAGTTTAACAAACCACTGAGGTTTGAAACTTTCGCGATTCATTTCCCGCTGTTTTCTGGCGGCTCTCTGTTTCTCTTCCACTCTATTTTTTTCTGCTGAGGCCTCCTCATATCGACCATCCTCCATTGCTCTCTGATCAGGTCTCAATCTAGTGTCAGTTGGAGCCAACCACGGTTTGAGTTTGTCGTTGATATCGTTCAAGGTAATGGCGAACGAGGTCAAATTGAAAGGAACATCTGGTCTTGGGGCCACTTGCCACACAAGAAATTTGTTACCACTTTCGGGATCCAGACATCCATTTGTACTATCAACCAACAGGTCTCTCCTCTTCAGATTGAAATCTAAGGTCGCCTTTCTTGCGAAGATTTTTGAATTCCAGTGACCACCAATTGCCCAACGCGATTTGCCGTCCTTGTCATTAACTATTCCTGACAACTGGTACGCAGAGGAGGCTTTCCAACCTCTCTGCTTCATGTCAACATGTATGACATCTCCAGTGGTGTGATTGCGCACCTCCATGGTACCAAAATTGTCAACTGTAGGATTACCCATTATGATTCCCACGACAGAAGTATTCACCTTTTTCCAGCTGTACAATTCCTCTTCGGCTTTCAGCCCAGATTTAGTGATTACCCCTGAATCGGGTCTTAGAGTGCAAAACATCTTACCTAAGTGCTGAAAGTCGAATGATCTCCCACGAAATTGAGATTTGACAGCGTTCTCTCCAAAATAATCCCATTTCGCCGACTCTGCGTGACAGGCGCTAATGGGTGGGTGGTGACTCACCTGCTCTGAAATCATGCGGAAGCCTTGATCCTTTCTGCAGTATTCAAATGTTTCTCCCAATAAAGGATTGAAGGGCTTGGCAATTCTATTAATCGTTGAAGAGTATTCAGAAGCTGCAAATGCCGCTACGTAAACCATTCTCAAGCTAGAATCATCTATGGATGCGGCCTTGGTCAAAAGATCGTTGTACTCAATATCCTCTGCTAATCTCTGAAGCAAGGAAGTACACTCGTTAAAAGAAACTGGCAATGACATCTTCGTCATATCTTGTCCTACCATTGATTTCACTATTCCCCACAATCCCACTTTTGGACGATTATCTTTATCCATTGAAAGCTTTGTTCTTGGCGGCAATTCATAACCATAATAAGATCCTTCATCGATGATCATTTTCCTTCTTTCAACTTGAGATTGGGTAAAGCCCGAGGGTTCGTGCTCGTCAACCAGCTCGTCCTTTACATCTCCAGATTCTGATAAGGCAGTTTTGAAGTCCTTCTTGGTTACGTCAGTTTTCTTCAAGCTCTCTTTTGCATCTTCGCCAAAATCATCGGCGTCGAAAAATTCATCATCCGAATCGTATAAGATCTCATTTAACAATTGAGAATCGCCTTCGTTTTCAACTGGTGCAGATGTGTGAACAACATCTGGTGTTCTATTATTGATAACACCCGCAGCGAGCTCATTGTTGATTTGGGGCGCAGAAATTCCTTTAGACTCAAGAAGCTTCCTCAACTTGTATTTCTTACCTTCATATTGTGCTAAAGTCTGCTCGTGCTTCTGGATTTCATCTTCAAGCAGCCTTATAGAACTTTCCCATAATTTGTTCACCTCCTGCTGTCTTTCGATCTTCTTCATAAGTTTTGCCTCGCGCATTTGAACGGTGTAGCTATACAGTTCGATCAAACTGCGGATATTGTTCAAAGTTTTCAAACCAACCATAAACGTCTCCTCTTCCAAAGCACTCACGCTTTGTTTTGAACCCAATGCCTTGAATAACTCCTGAAGACTGACGACTTCAATAAGAATGGATCCCTTTGTAGCAGACACTTGCTCATTCGATGCTTTATTTTCGGTTGACTCCAAGTTTATTGAGCCAACCTCAGAATAAGCACTATCCTCAAGGTCGTAATCAAAATCTTCGCCGCCAATATCAAGACTTATGCGCATCTCATTTGTTGATGGCCTTTTCTCGCTTATTTGAGGAAGGTTTCCTGGGTGCGTGGTTTGTTTAGCGGCAGATGAGTTAGCATCGTATGAATTAATAGATGCGTTATCCTCTGCCTCTGATCCAGTAAACGAAGAAATAGATGCTTGACTATGCGACTTTTTGTGCGTACGCTTCCGTCCTGGAATATGTAATAATTTTTTCTTCTTCTCCTCTTCAATAGGGGAAGAATCTTCCTGGACTGACCTCCGGCTGCTGTCTGTAGATGGCTTTTTAGAAACAAACTTGCTGGTTTTCCTGCGTATCATATCTCTAGAAATGGTGATGGCATTTTGCAAAGTCCAGACCCACCTATTGGTCTCCACGGGATGGTTTGCCTTGAGGTGCCACTTGATTCCATTCTTTCCTATTATTTCAAATTTTAATTTCTCAGATGAGTCCAAGTGCAACGTAGCGAAACCTAGGTTCAAGGAACCTCTGCATGCATTATTTGTATCACTCTGATTTGTGTAGTAAGACAAAATACCATACTGGTCTAGCACAAAGTAACGCAACTTATATCCAGAGGCAAAGTTAGTCCATTTTCTTAAGTAGCCTTTATAAGTGGGTGTACCTCCAAGTGCTGAAACATTGCCGGTGTTATTAGTGGGATCCATCATGTTTTGATCTTTGCTTGCATTTTTCAAGAGTTTTCTAATGGGATCAGCTTTGCTAGATACCAATTCAATGGGGAGTTTTCCCTGTTTATCCCTTTTGAATGGGTCTCCTCCGTGTTTAAGAATCCACTCACACATTTGAAGATCTTCTTTCCGTATAAATTCATGCAAGACTGTATTACCTGTTTCGGAATCAGCGCCATTTATATCAAGCAATTCTGAAGCCCTAGGGTTGTTGATAAGAAGATTTTCTAAGCTGGAATAATCTCTCTGACTGAAAAAATGACGTAAATCTGTGGCGGATCGCTCAACGAATTTGGCCCTTTCATATTGCATCAATTGCGCAACATTCGCATCCTTCGCAAGCTCGACTGGTTGGTTCCTTTCATCGTTCAAGACCGTGTCATTAATACATGGCAATCCCATTAAGTATTTAACGACATGAAACCTAGAAGCTATAACAGCTAAATGAAGGGGTGTGTTACCTTCTGCGTCCTGAGAATTCACATCAAGATCGTAGTCTTTGTTTTCAAGTAAGGTTTGAATCAAGTATAAAGGGGCAACTTGAACCGCGTAGTGGAGAATTGTCTCTCTCAATTTTATCAACTCTCTGTTGCCCAAAGTTGAATCAACAGACTTTAATTGATGTATCAAGAAATTCACCTTTGATTCGTCGCCTGCTCTCAACGCATCTAAGAGTTTGAGACGAAACAAGGAGGCATTTAGTTGGAGGGATGCTTCATTCATTTTTGTTTTCTCTGTTTTCGCTTCGAATGATTTCTTCTCTAAAATTCTAAGATGTTGTTTGATACGGTGATAAAAAGGGTTTCTATAATGAGAAGGAACTAACAGGGCGACGGGATTCCCGCTCTTCACGTGATACAGCAACGAAGTGTCGAGCAACTGGACGTGGCAATTTAAAGTGGGGAACACACAAAACGTAGCGGGGAATAACGCAGTACATAGTTTAACTTAGGTCTCAGTAAGTATTTAATCTAAAAGCAAAGTATTCTATGAGAGAAGAGAGTGAAGTAATTGCCTATACATTTTATTGTTTCGTGTTTTAACCAACAATTATATCGTGAAGTCCCAAAACGTGCAACACGGGAAAAACAAATTATGCGGCTCAAAAATGGAACAAAGAAACAATGGGTATTCTTGCATTAATTAGGACATTAGTGTTCGATCGAGCAAAATATACCTGCATTCGAGTTATAATTTTTTCAAGGGAAGCTTTGAAGCTCGCTCTAGAAGTGAAAGTGCAACTTATCGTTGACTCAAGTCAGGTTTAGAGTTGGACTGCGTAACTTAAACCTCGTCAACCCGCTTTCTAATTAGATCAAAACACGTAACTGGTTTGAGTAAGTGCGCATGCCAAGACTTTAGTTCGCATTGCCGTAAGGTAAAATAGATACAATATTCTATCTCTAGCGACACCGCAGATTTGCAAAGATATATTTCAAATTTACCCGTATACAAGGAGATGGTCACTATTTGTATCTGCGTATACATGGAGCAGCTGGAAGTAAACAAACCGAGTCATTGTATGAGACCGACAGATGTAGAAAATTCCGCATGCAAGGGACGCCTCGCGTTGTTATTAATGCAGTAGATGTGGAATCAAAAAAACCCCAGAGAACGCGGCATACAAAGAACTTTTTCCAATCCATAGGTTTCCAAATGCCGAAGTTGTATTGTTAAGAGATAAAACAAAACCCAGCTTGACTACCATTTCTGATTCCATTGTTTTGTCTTCTGTGCTGACTTTGCTACTACTGGTCGTTCATATCCAGGGGATTTTAGGCTCTTTCACATTCATAGAACAGAAGAGATTCCAACCACATATTTCAGCACTGGCAATTTCGGGAAAAAATTGATCACTCAAATACAATGCTGAAACTAATTTACTTTGTATTGTTCTCCGTATGCATGCCACAAGTCTTGGCCATCGGAATGTCCATACCTCCGGTTGTTACTGGAGATCAAAAGCATTACTCTTCATTGGCTAATTTAGTGAACTGCGTTAGTTACACTACTTCTAAAGATGATATCGTCATGCTACATGTTAACAGTGGCAGTAAGATGTCCTCACAAAAGTTGAATCTTCGCGTCTTTGACTCAGAAGATAATACCCTACGTTTGATGCAAGACATGACCGGTGAACTGTCAATTATCTTTACAAACCTCAACAATCCGATCCAGATTCAACAGTCCGATCCAAAACAACTAATAGGATTGGCAAATCGCAGACTGGTGAAAGAAAACCCCAAAGAGCCTGTAGTCTCAGGTAAATCACAGATCCATATCTGTTTCGATAATATTTACTATGATAAATCCTGGAGCTTCCAGAAGAGACCAAGAGATATTCATCTTAAAGTCAGCATCCGAAACATCACTACATTAAAGCAAACCAACTACAACAATTTTGCCAAATATTTTGTTCGAGTTTCGAATGTCGATTCCGAAAATACCGAGGAAAAACATGATTCAACTCTTGGTTTTACAGAAAATGATTTCAACAACGCAGTTAAATATTTACAAACTCTGTTAAACGAGGTTAGTGAAGAATTAAAATCATCAGAAGGGACGCTTCAAACGTTGAAGTCTCTCGAAAGCGAATTGAGAAACGTAAATGAATCGATATTTGAATCATTCACTCGCACATCCTTGATTATAATAGCCACTATATGCGTCTTTGGTTTAGCCCAGCTCGTGTATTTTCACATTTTCCTCAAACGAAGAAAGCTTCTATGAAACATTGTGCTTCTACCACAAATGCTTGCTATCACTGGCTTTATGGCAATTCTTTGCAACAATTTTTTTTTGAAATCGTGGATTTTAACCTAATCTTGGACGTATATGCATTTTTACTTCAGAATTCATATTTCTATAAATCGTTAAATCCCCTTAATTTTTCGGAAGTAATCAAATCATTGCAGACTGTTTGCTGTGCCTCTTTTCTGATAAGCTCACTCACGTCAGAATACATCATGCTAGCATCGTATCCCATACGAATCCTTTGTTCGTTGATGCCTAATTCACATGCACTTAGAGCTTTAATGACATTGAAGTATCTCGCTATAGTGTTGCGAGTATTTTCGCTAATATCTGTATCGTTTTTGTCGCTGTAAATTTCCCAAGAGCTTTCCTCCTCTAATCTTGTTATGGACATACTTCCTTGCCCGGGATTATAATTACCTTTGGAGGATAAAGAACTTTGTGCCTTGTTAGTGGTTGAGCTCAAATTTCCGGAGAATGCAGAAATACTGGTTTTGCTCAACCAAATATATCCATTGACTCCAAGAATGGCGCTGACATTTCCGGGAAAAGTGTAAGTATGATTCTTTTGTTTGATAACCAAGCTCGATGGGACCTTTAGAAAAATTCCATTCCTTAGTTTTCCGTACTTAAGGGATCTCGTGTGTAACGAAGCTAAGCCATTACTGAAGACACTTTGTACTTCGGCGTTTAAAAGGTCGCCTTCCTTTAAAAAATTTCTCATTTGTAGTTCATCGCTTTCAGATTTTCTTCTTAAGACACCGCCCGGCAAATTTACCGAGCCGAGCATCAATACAGCATCTTGCTTACATCCAATATCAACCTTCCAACGTTTCTGGCCAACCTCGGTGATTCTTCCAACCACGTGGTCGCCAGTTTCAGCCTCGTATCTACCTCTAAGGGGAAGGACGCTTAGAAGTCGATTCACCCGGGACACATTTCCGGCTACTGATGAAAACGTTTGGTTTTCCAAGAAATAAGTGCCATGGCCTTTCATCCACGTTGGATCGTCCGTCACAAGCTCTCCTGGTGTAACAATTGAAACATCTTGCTCTTTGTTTTGGTGGTGCGTTAAAAAATCACATGATTCATCACCGTCGACCTCTATATCAGACAAATTGTAATTTTTATCTGACGAGGCTTTAGTAGCTTTTGTTATGCTGATAACTGAATTCATTTTGCTTGTGGAAAGAGTAGAAAGCAAGGAATTCGCCGACACGCTCTATACCGTGTGCAGTGCGCGATGGGCAAGCACACTAGCGTTTTTGCTTGAGTCTCGAATGGTAATCAAAATCCCAAGGACAATTCTCTTACTGTGAATGCTGAATATATCTTCGCAAAGTATCACTAGAATCTCGTTCTCATCTACTCGGCGCCAAATCCGTACGATAATTTATTCAAGCAAAACGGTACGAAGATCAATAATGAGCTTGCAGCAGAAATTTGCACCTCCGATCAATAGACAAATGAAGGCGCTAGACAGATCTTTTTTTCAAAAAGAAGTTTCTCTCTTGGTTGCTGCTTTTCCCGATCCAAAGTACTTAGGGGATTTTGTGAAATCTTGTAAAGAAGACATTCTTCTCAAGCCAGGCGTGAAGCACATAGTGCCTATCAATGGGACCAAGGGTGTTTTGTTGAGAGACGATATCGACAGCTTGGAGACCTATGAAAGCCGAATGTCGTCCACTACGTTGGCAAAGATTGATGAGTATAATGTACAAGTTCTTCCTTACGTCCTCAAATTAGAATATTCCTTTTGGAAGGCTGATGATATTTTACATGCCGTTCTACCTGAAAACTTGACCAACGAAATTCCTACAGGGTTTGCGCAGGCTGGACATATTGCCCATTTCAATTTGCGTAACGAATTTAAAGAATACGGGTCAATAATCGGTGAGGTTGTTTTGGACAAAAATTCAAAAATCGAGACTGTTGTGGACAAAGTAGATTCGATAGACACAAAGTTTAGAACATTCAAGATGAATGTACTAGCTGGCAAAAAAGACTTTATTGTTCAGCAAAGTGAAAGTGGTTGTAAATTCCGTTTTGACTTTAGTTCTGTTTACTGGAATCTGAGATTAAGCACAGAGCACGATAGACTTATTTCTCACTTTCAGCCCGGTGAGGTTGTTGGTGATGTTTTTGCCGGCGTTGGACCATTTGCAGTCCCCGCTGGTCGCAAAAGTGCAATCGTCTTAGCAAACGATTTGAACCCCGAATCATTCAAGTACCTCAAAGAAAATATTCAACTCAATGACGTTGATGATTTTGTCAAGGCAGAAAATTTAGATGGTAGAGAATTTATAAGAAGATCGCCTTCCATGATTTTGGACTGGGCTAATACTGTCGGCATAATTGAAAAGCGAAAAACCGTGAAGCGTCGCAAGTTTGACGCAGAAACGAAGAAACCTACAACTGTGAGAGAAGTCGAGCTTTCCACCTTCGAAATTCCAAAATTTATCTCCAACTATGTCATGAATTTACCTGACTCTGCTTTAACGTTTTTGGATGAATTCATCGGCTTGTACACTCGAGACAAGGAAGTGGAAAGAATCGCGAAACGCATTCCGGATCTTAAACTTCCAATTATTAATGTTCATTGTTTTGAAAAGTTCTCTTCGGATGAACCAGAGCCTTCGTTAGAAGAACTTCACAGGAGAATCCACCGCCGCATCATTAAGATTATTGATTATCCTGCTGAGCTCGATTTATTTCAGTTTCATTTAGTGCGAAAAGTTGCGCCCACTAAACCTATGTTTTGTGTCACGTTCCAGCTTCCTAGAGACGTTGCATTCAAAAATAGAGAGTGACATCGTGCTCTTTACAGTCATACCAACATTAGATCTAGCCCAGGAACTAACTCAATTCACTATGATTCTGACTCTGGCGATATCAGACCCGTCTTTTCAGCATAATTATTCATCCTTGTTGTTTTCATTTCTTAAATTCTTTGTGGATCCTGAAGTTTTTGTAGGCTTTTTGAACAATGATCAGACAGGCTCTGCGCATACATCTTACGGTACCGATGTGGGAGTACTTTTAAAACATTTAATGACCTCGTTGTGTATCTGTTTGATTGAAATTTTCCTTTTCTGTTATCTAAGAGCGATTTGTATATATATTTACCAACCAAGGTGCTTTTGTACCCCAGAAGGTGAAAGAATGGAGCTCTTACCGCAGGGGTTCTTAGATTGGATTAAACCCTCTTGGAGCTACGATATGAATTGCTTTTTATCGATGGGGTTAGATACCTACTTCTTTCTCAGGTTTATAAATGTTCTCTTGGTCTTTTTTGCGTCATGCGGAATCGTCAATTTAATCATTCTCTTGCCAATAAACTTCACTGGCTCAACCGACAATTTCAAGGCTAAAGGACTTGACCGATTGAGCATCTCCAACATAGCAATGAGTAAAGTAAACAGGCTCAACTTCCATTTTGTATGCTCGTTAATTACGATTGTTTTTTTCAACTACCTCATTTTTCATGAGTTTCAGAGTATTGCAAAGATAAGACATTGCTACTTGAATTCATATGCTCACAGGGGCAGAGCATCTTCGAGAGTTCTACTACTAGGAAATGTCCCGAGGCAATTGCTTAATCCTGAATCTCTTCATAAGTCGTTTAGCCTGTTCCCTGGTGGTCTTGAACATATCTGGCTATTGGATGAATACTATGAGTTTTGGTGGCAGTGGAAAAAAGCAGTGGAAGCTTTGAATATTCTTGAGATAAAACTAATGAAAATTTTAAGAAATTCAAAACAATACTCGGATACACAAAATGCGACATCAGATCATTTTTACCCGCCTATCTACCTACCTTTGCTATCAATTCCTGTCTTCAGCAGAGTAATTACTATCAGGCTACCTGGTTTCTTGAGGATAATAGCGTTCAAAAAACCGGAACAAATTGATGAGTGGTGCATCCAGAATCTCTCTATTGTACTGAAACAACTACAGAAGAGAGTTGATGAAATTGCTTCAGGCAGTTACATCAAGCAAAACAAAGTTTTCTTAATGTTCAGGTCACAAGAGGCTGCCTATATGGCGCATCAAACTCTCTTATCACTGTCCTTCGGCTTTCTCAACGAAAGCATCATAGAAGTCGATCACGAAGACATCATTTGGAATAATTTGGCAAGAAAGCATATCTGGGTAATCTTAGCCGAGAAATGTTTTTTTGTCATGTTATTAATTGTGATAATATGCATATATGTTATTCCGGTGTCCCTTATCACATTATTTTCGCAAATACCCTTGATAACTCAGTTGCTTCCTTTTATGAGCTTCTTGAGTAGCCTACCTGAAGAGATCAAGACAGTTTTTCAAAGTCTACTACCAACTGTCTTGTTAAGCATGGTGACCACAATACAATTGAAAGTGTTTCGGGTTCTACTATCACTCAAAGGAAACTGGACCGGTGCCGAGCTTGAATTAGATATTCAAAATTGGTACTTTGCCTTTTTATTCATTCAACAATTTCTAGTCGTGTCAGTGCTGACGAGTCTTATTGTTGTCTTACTTCAAGTTGTTGAAAAACCTGTGTCTATTCCTATATTATTGGCTGCTAACATTCCGAAAAGTTCTATCTTTTTCTTCAAATATTTATCAGTCAAAACATTCTCCTTATGCGGGAGTAACTTTTTGAAGCTCAGCGATTTGTTTTTGAGTTTTTTTGTTTACCAATGGAAAGACCGAACCCCTAGAATGAAATTTAAAAGATTGAGCACATTGAGGAGGGTCAGGTGGGGCTCCTTGTACTCGACACTCTCGGTATATGGAGCAATCGGAATCACTTACAGTACAATCTCACCCGTGGTATCAGTATTTATGATTTTGATTTTATTGTTGATGCTTCTTTACTACAAATATGCTCTACATTACATGTATAGCCATGTTAATAATTCAGAGACGAATGGAAGAATGTACCCCAGAGCGCTATTTCACTTGTATTCTGGGATATATTGCTTGGAATGTTGCATGATAGGAATCTTTGTGTCGCTGGAGAATCAAAGAGGGGACTGTCCCATGAAGTTTCAGGCGTTAGTGATGGCCTGTGCACTTGCAACTACCATTTTTGGAAACATTGTCTCGTATAACCGATTTCGGAAATACTTTAATTATTTTCCGCAAATGAGCGAGGATTTAACGGCAATTGAGGAAGAGTCTAATGAGTCATCTTGCGAGCATGTCAGAGGAGGCTTGTTGTACTTTCATCCTTGTTACAGCTATGAAAAGCCAACGATATGGCTACCAAAAGACCCTCTTGGTGTCGCTGAGGAACTTATCGAGAGACTTGCCACAAACGTGTCTGCTTTTGCCGGGGGCTCAACTGATGGTGCGGTACTTCTTGAAGATGGTATCTTCATGTCCTTTAAGCTTTTACATGAGCCTCCTAAAGCACAATCTATGAGTTAATGGCTGCCGCGATGGCATCCCATTCACTCAACAATTTCCACTTATTATTAGCAGATGGACGAGAGTCGTGGCCATAGATCGTGATTTCCTCAAACCTTGCAATTGGCTTGAGTTCCTTAAAAGTTTCCATGCTTCCTGGATCATTCATATTTTCTTTTAGAAATTCTGTACTATTGCAAATGTAGCCGATTTTATTTTCAAGTTCAAGCTTTTCCCCAACTAGCTTCAAACCTCTGAAGGTCGCAATCACCACATCTTGGTCTTGCCAAGTTTCGGTTTGTTTCGAAGGCGTGAAGAGTTCATTTGTATTTGAAGGCCCCGTATATTGAATTTTACACGGTATCAAATTAACATTTACTAAAGGCACTTCATCGTCAATAGCAACGTTTGTCTTCATCATTTAGTAACGTGTTAATGACTGATTCTTCACCATAGAAGGCCTTGGTTTTCATCAAGACGCGCAAACCAAAAAACCAAGGCTGCGTCCACGTGATCAATCCTCCACGCATGACAGCGTCAATTGCGGATGGTAGGTGTTTGGCTCAACAAGCCCCTGCTTAAAAACGCTGTTCTTAGCTTGAAACTGTTTCAATGAGACTTTGGTTGAGTTGGTCTGAGATTAATGATGTATGAGAATCACTTAGTCGATACATATTTGTGCCTTTTGCTGAATTAACATATCCTTGACCCAAGGACCGCAGTTATAGCCTGCAAATCAGTCTTATACACCTTGATTATGCTTCCACTTTGTAATCGCTTTAAAGACAGTTCTTCTCTAGACTTCGGGTATACAACTTCTCAGTCTCAATACACCATGTTGGAATTCACGTGCTTTAATATCTAGGAGCTACAGTCAACCCACTCCAAGCGCACTCCTCTACAAGAGCACCCCTCGATAATGATGAGATACATGAGACCTAGGAAGTATGTGTAACGTGACCTAGGTCTCCACACCTCTTTGAAACATATAAAGGAACCCTACGCCTCTTCCTTGTGAAACCCCTTTTGTAATGTAAGGGTGTTATTGTTGTTCTATAGTTTATACTTAATCTATCCAAACGTTATCGATAACAGAAGTCTAGACTAAGAGTGAGACTTCCTTTTTATATGTTCCTACACCAGATGTTCTATAGCTTAAGATCTTTAGGTCGTGGCAAGCACAGATATCTTGGATGGTATACAATGGTATATATTCAACAGATAAGGCGCACCAAAATGAGTGCAAATAATTAAATTGAGTGTTTTAAATTTCCTTCGGATCTTTCGGGACTTGGTTTATGCAAGAAATACAAGTCAGCGGTAAGAAATAAAAGCATGATTCTCAGCGATTTTCTTTCAAAGTTCAAGCTACTTTTAAGAAAACTTAGAAGCAATCTGGACTAATTGATTGTTTTTTTGACCGGGCTTTGAGACGATGGCTCTCAGGAGAGCATTCCGTGACCCTAGGCCGCGTTGAATTGTTACCGCAATTGCGTAATGAATGCGAAACATTTCACACATTCTAAATTTCTTCAAAATCTTGAAGTTTATGTAATGAAGAAGCGGCTTAATATTTTCAGATGTGGTTTTCTTTGTGGTCAGATAGTTGCCAGCGCTCGCGGCTCGCCTGCATGAAAAGTTCGCTAATTGTTTTGAAAGTGAATTTGTGCCTGTAATGAGTTCTCAAATTGTACTGCTTACTCCAGGAATACCTAATAAGGTTTAGTACTGAATTTTATTGTGTAATTACTGAATCTACCGTGACTTAAAAGTGCCCTTCAAATCTGTGCACTACAGTCAACCCTCACGAGTTAGGAATCGAATCTTCCATCCACTTTTGTCCCGAATCTAAAATCGTACCATTTTGAAGTGCATATAGGGCTAGTTATATACAATTCTACGTGTGAGCCCGGATCCAAGTTCT
>JAKTYA010000020.1:0-71584 GCA_030561745.1 Metschnikowia gelsemii
ACAAAATTACGCCACAAATTACGATTTACGATTACGATGGTGATTACGATGGCTCCAAAAAACGTAATTTGAATTATGGTGGTGATTACGATGGCCCCAATTTTCGTAAATCGTAATTTTGGCGTAAAACGCGCGTAACGCGCAACACTGGAACTTAACACTGTCCTTCCGGAAACGGGCTACGCACGTGACCCTGTATTGAGCCGTGGCATAAACATCAGTCAAATGTCTCATGCTAGTGAAGATTATTTGTTCCTCAGGCAACTATGCGAGGGTGGAGAAGGCGGCAATTTATTTGGCAACTACTTTATTGGTATATATAGATGTTTTTATTGTCCGCCTATATTCACAAGGGATCTATTTGAGACGTGTTCTGCATTTATTATGAAATAGGTTTAATCCCTCTGCTTCGAAGTTCGCGACACGTTTGGTGCAGGCAAAAGGCGAAGGCCCTCCACCATACCATATCAGCTGATTTAAGCCATTTAGTTCAACCCAGAATCCACATCATCCACCATATATTTCATCTAAAAACTCGGGAAAATGGTCAACATCGATTTTGAAAAAATACATCTCAATCAGCTGAAGCTCAGCGGACGGATGAGGATCGCGGACCTGGGACTTGGATGGAAGGCCGCGTCAACCGCCGGAGCGCCTCCTTCTCAGCCGTTTTTATTGCCAGTGGACGAGATTTTGGCGGCACTGTGGTCGCGTGGATCCAGGGGGTACGAGCTTCGAGTACAAACGAAAAACCATGGGGTCACGAGGCTCGATGGCTTTGACGCCGACGACTTTCTGAAGATGAAACAGGAGTTGCAGAGAAACTTCCATATGCCGTTGGAACACAAAGAGCACTCGTTGAGGGGCTGGAACTGGGGCACCACGGACTTGGCGCGGAACGAGTTGGTGTTCCAGGTCCACAATAAGCCTAGTTTCGAGGTGCCGTACACGGAGATCACCAACCTGAATTTGACGGGAAAGAACGAGGTGGCGCTTGAGTTCACCCTCAATAACGACGACAAGGCGGGCGACGAGCTTGTGGAAATGCGGTTTTACGTGCCTGGCACCGTGGAAACAGAGACCACCAAGACGGTGCAGGCCGAAGACGGCACGGAAAAACAGGAGGACGACGTTGAGGAGCTCAGTGCGGCGTCGGTCTTCTACGACCAGCTTAAGGACAAGGCCGACATCGGACAAGTGGCTGGCGAGGCGATTGTTTCCTTCAGCGACGTGTTGTTTTTGACCCCGAGAGGCCGTTACGACATCGACATGTACCCGCTGTCGTTGCGTCTTAGGGGAAAGACCTACGACTATAAGATTCAGTATAAACAGATCGAGCGGGTCTTCTCGTTGCCGAAACCCGACGATATGCACCACTTGCTAGTATTGCAGATCGACCCGCCCTTGCGCCAGGGCCAGACACGGTACCCGTTTTTGGTGTTACAGTTTTTGCGTGAAGAAGAAACAGAGTTGGAGTTGAATTTGGCAGACACCGACTACGAACTGAAGTACAAAGACCGTTTGAAGAAACTGTACGACTCTCAGACTCATTTGGTCATGTCCCACTGCTTGAAGGGCCTAACCGAGCGGCGCTTGATCGTGCCGGGCGCGTTCCAGTCGCGTTTCCTTCAGGCCGGAGTTTCGTGCTCGCTTAAGGCTTCTGAGGGATACTTGTACCCGCTCGACCGGTGCTTTTTGTTCGTGACCAAGCCCACCGTTTACATCCCTTACTCTGAAGTCAGCAGCGTCACCATGTCACGGACGTCCACGGGGGTCACTGCGTCACGGACATTCGACTTGGAAATCAACTTACGTGGCGGCAACCAGACTCACACGTTCGCCAATATCGATAAGGAGGAGCAAGAAACCATTGAAAACTTCTGCAATAACCGTGGTTTGCGTATTAAGAACGAGGAGAAGATGGCGAAGGCGATGTTGGCGAAAGCCATGACCGAGGAAGCCGACGATGACGACGACGCCGATGTCGATATGGGCAGTGCCGGCGAGGACGAGAGTGACGATGAGGATTTCGGGTCTGGTTCTGACTCTGATGTGGCCGAGGAGTTCGATTCCGATGCGCCTGCGTCAGATTCCGAGGCAGACGCTGACGTCAACGTGGACCAAGGCGATGACCGTCCTCCCAAGAAAAAGGCAAAGAACTAAAGAGAGTACCGGCACGAGAATCATGCCCGGAAGAAAAGGTAGCTGTGCAATAATCCTATGGACCGCTCAGGATTTAGTCGAGCATCCTGAATCCTGATAACGCATAGGGTAGAATAGCTCCAGCTTTTGTAAATACGTTGTGATGGAAGCTGTGAGCTTGCCATCGAACTCAAATTTTTCTGGTCTAGGTGACGCGTCTTTTGAAATCCCCGCATAATTGTTCCATCGTTGAGTGAACACTTCAGACAATGCGAAAACAGTTGAGAAGCCCTTGATCTAGCTTCAAGTTTTCAGAATGTCTCGTATGTTCTCTGTGACAAAAGATGAGATAGAGAACCCCGACATGGTCGTCAAAGAAGCATCAGTGCAGCCTATAGCTCGCATCTCTCGCTTAGGTAACATTATATCATTTCAAAATGCCAAGTATTCAAATCATGGACTTCACCTATCTCTATAAAACCATTTAAAAGCAACCTTCATTAATATTGATTATTCTTGATAGCCAGAAAATTCTAATCCCTGACAACTTTCAACCTAATATCTACTTTTTGCTAATAATGGCATGTATAATCTTGGCTGCCTTCACCACACGTTCATCTTCATACCTTCTTCCAGTTAACTGAAGACCAATAGGAGCGCCTTTGAAATCTTCAGGACCAGTATAGAGGTGATATTCGTACTCCTCAGTCGCGTTTCGTGGAGTAAACGAATCATCTTTGTGATCCAAATTCGGATCAACAACTAAACCAGAAGGAAACACAACGTTCGGGAAGTCAAGAATATTCCAAAGACTAGTATAACCCCAATAATGCACAGTTTCAGGTTTGGCCGCCACAGACACATATGCCGGTGACAAAATGAAGTCTATTTGCGCGTCGTTCATCTGCTTCAAGTAGCTGGCCTTGTTCATTTCTCTTATGAATGCTTGTCTCTGAAACTCAAGCGCGCAGATACCTTTATCGCCTCCTGCAAACGAAAGACTTGTCACAGTTAGGGGTAAGAGAGGCTCACCTGATAATGCAAGGTTTCTCTTCTGAGCATAATTTCCGTCGGCATTGAAAACGGCCGCTGCACTATCGACAAGTTGCCTAACATGGATGTTGTTCCATTCAACCACCTCTACACCTTCGCGTTCGAGGTTTTCCACAGCGGTTTTCAAGCCCCTGACAATAGGAGGTGTGGGCCTCACATAGCCATCATCGTAAATCACCGCTACTTTCAAATTGCGAGCACTTGGCTCATCAACCTCACGCCACGGAAGCGGGACCAAGCTAGGATCAGTCTCCCATGGTTTTCTTGCAAGACATGCACTCATGAATAGATCAAGGTCATCTGCGTTTCTTGCTAAGGGCCCAACAACAGGAACAACCACTTCTTGGACCTGGTCTACATACGCCGAAGAATAATTCATGAGAGAAAGACGTCTGGAAGTTGGGCGAAGACCCCATACTCCGCAGAATGCAGCAGGAGCTCGTATCGAGCCTCCGATATCGCTCCCGACGCCAAACACACTCCCGTGCATTGCAGCAAGAGCACCCTCGCCGCTGGATGAACCACCAGGTGTGAGAGAGGTATTCCAAGGGTTTCTCGTCTTCCCGGTAATGTTATTGTTAGTGCAAATGTGCATGAGGCCCTGCGGCTCGGATGTACGCACATAGAATACTGCGCCTTGAATGTACAAGTCATGTGCAATGGCGGCTGTTGCTGGGGACACCCGCTTCAACCATCCCACATAACTTGCATGGGTGGTTTTGCCTTTATAGTCAAGGTGCTCTTTTAAAGACACGGGTAACCCATGTAAGGGCCCGATGGCCTTTCCGTGTTGGCGGTAATACTCATCGAGTTCTCTGGCACGAGTCAATCCTTCGTCTACGAAAAGATCCATCGCACAGTTGGTCAACTGGTGAGCCACAATGGCTGTTTTCGCGTATGCACAAAAAGTCTCTTCTGCCGAAAGTTCCCCACGGGCTAATTTCTTCGCAAGAGCAGTTCCCGGCAACTCGGTTATTTGCCGCTCTTTTTCGTGCAAGAACTTTTTGCCAACCACGGTTGCATCAATACCAGCATCTAACACGCTCTGCAGCGGGACCTCGGAATCGGGCATCTTATAGGGTGCCTTGACACCGGCCCGAAGTCTGGCGCAGTAAGCGTCTATATCTGCCTGCCACTCCTTGAATTTCAGGGGATCACTTGTCGTATCAAAGGAAGTTTGTGTCATTCTATGTGATAAGGAAAGTCTGGAAAAAGCCGCGGGATGGTAAGTGATCCTCTGACCTTTTTCTATCTTTTCATTAGTTCAAATCTTGCACCGACCCCTGATCATGATGCGAGCGTATGCGCTTACCTCGACGTGTGATTCTGAGCGTGTTCCTGGTGTGATCTTCTCTGATTACTGGATTCCCATAAATGTCTGTATTACGCTTCTCCTTCGGATTTATTTTACTGATATCAATGGCAAGGACTCGTTTATCAAAAGAGACCAAATTATGACTGATATGTTACGTCATTCACTTCCAATAAATGGGTGCACTGTTGGGCACTGGAGGCTATGAGCTATATTGGGGTGAACTGCAACCAAGAAAAATGTTACAAGACACCCCCTTTTTTCATGAGCTAGAATATTCGACCAAAAAGTACAAATTACCACGCCCAATTCTTGCTATTTTCTTTCACGGTCCCTCATACAAAGCATGCTAAATTATTAGGTGTCTTTGTCATGTATTGTTTGGATTAAGTATGCGCTTACCGAGGCGATCCGTGCGCGGTTTCTTAAACAATTCTTGGGCTCTGGTAGTAATGTTAATTTTCATTTAATTGACTTGTTTCGAGTATGTTTCTTTATGAAATGTATTTTACTCATAAGCTCATTTCATTCGCTCTTCTCGGAATATTGCACGTATATTTTAATTATCTCGGATAAATTTGAAATACCTCAAATTAATCTCAGGTATTTGTGAGGGTATGGATATGCTCTCTAGGCTTCTGCCTTGGCTAGTTAGTAGATACGCTAGAAGGCAAGCGTAGGGCACATGTGGTGGGTCGGGCACGACACGTCCGCATGGGCTTAGTTATAGGAGCTTTTGTTGTATTTTAGGACCCGGCTGCTCACTGAAAGGCCGTGAGTGCTTTTGGGTAAGGAACGACTCAGCAAGTTGTGCGCGAGTCGATGGAAGAAAGTTCGACGAAGAGCACCTCCCTTTTGAAGACTAAGCGAAAAATTATGGACAAATATGGAAGATATAGACATGTAGATAACTCCGGGGATGTAGGACCAAAAGTATTGCGGTCCGAACCTCGTTAAATCTCGGTTACCTGTGTCAGCATAATCCGCGCATCTAACACTGCGGAATAAATTCCAACAGCTTTCTGTTGGTATTTGGGGCTCTTGCGTTAGGTATTGATCACCTAATGCGAGTTCTCCCAGACACGACCAGAGACGCGGAGCTGCGAGGGCGAGGAAGTTTTTTCCTTCAAGACAAGAAAGAAAACTTTCTCTCTTTTTTAAGCGAATTTACAAGAAAGATTATGACATATAGGTAGATAGATAACTCCGAGGATGTAGGGTCCAAAATACGTTGGCTTGAACCTCGTCAAATCTCGATTGCCTGTATCAGCGTAAACTGCGCATCTAGCAATATTCTCAACACTTTCACTAGGCATATGTAGAACTAGGCCCCCAAGCTTATTTGAGTCTCTAGAATATACCTCTACCCCCTGAAGACCCTACCATCCAGTAGTATTCGTCACAGTATTTCATATATCTTGAAAAGACCGGGTCTTGTGTCAACATTGCCGTTGATGTAGTGCCCTCTTGGAATTATACGTAAGTTGGAATAATAACGGAATACGAAAAGCTGCAAAAAGTGAAGAGATCGCTTTGCAAAATCATATCATGAAATCGTACTACAAAATCATATCATGAGATCGTACTACACAATAATATCATGAAATCGTACTTGATACCCTAAAGTTGTAATAATAATGGAAACGAAAAGCTACAAAAAATGAAGAAATAATATCACAAGATAATACTACAAAACCGTACTTGATATGCTACCAAGTCTTTTCTCAATGGCAGGGTTTCAGCCCCAAACATTTCCAGCTGGCGTACAGAGAGAGATTGCGCCTGTTTATACTTATATTCTGCTAGAGCTTTATACTATGGGAGTTATAAAGTTCGTCGTACATTTAAGTTGATATTACCAAGGTTTATAATCATACATGTCATTTTAAGCACTATGCTCAATTACATAAAGCTTTTGCAGTACATGTACACCCTTATCGGTCCATTTTATAAGTGAATCGTTACCTTTAACTGAAGCTCGAAGTCGTGCACCTATAGTAGGAGGCTAGGAGCTATAGCTACATTAACAGTACAGTCAGTTTTATTCTTTAAGAAAGAAAAAAGATTTTAAGACAGACGCCTCATGCAAAAACATATTCCATCCTACGGCTCATCACAGAAACTAGAATGACAGATGTTTCCGAGGAAGGGTCGGCTCCAGAAGTTGATTCGAGTTTCCATGAATCAATTTGAGCTCGCCTGCTTTCTTGTTGAATCTACTGAAACGCCTAATTATGGAGACCCCTATACCAGATTAACCATAGAGAGTAAAACGACGTGGAACGTTTCACGCTTATCCCAACAGTTTACGCACCCACGCTCATGGAATATGAGACTTTACTGGTGCATAACAAATCCAAATACAAGCGTACTTTGTGTGAATATTCTAAAGAAGCAAAGAAGTCTGTAAATCTTAAAGAAGTGACTTTCTTCAGCGAGTTGCTTTTTAACACTACATCAATGACGAAAATCTCATTATGAAAATTATCAAAGCCTATTACGATCGCTCGTGAAATCGTAGTCCCATCTTGGTAAATGTTATCATCGCTCAGAGAGTTGAAAATCGAAAATATTCGAAGTATGAGTTATAGTTTGCAACACTGATGCTGGTGCAATAAGAAATTTCACAAAGACAGGCCCTTGTTGGGTAGCTTCAATCCATAACTGAATCTTTTCAGCACAAAAATCTTGCCATGAAAGAGCAGAGGAAAGGACTTCAAAACAACAGAGATTGATCTTATCCAGCTAAAAAGCCTTACCGCATCTTCTCCGCAGATGGATCGTGATTTGTGGGCCGGATAGATGTATCGGTTGTTTCTCCATTAGATAAACGAGTCTCTATGCAAACGGTATTTAATATGTCTCATTCTGCAGTGGAATTTCTGAAACTTTCAGCGTTTAGTTTAAGTCGATACTCATCAGGCAAATCTCATTGGAGAAAAGATAGCCCAACGTGCTATTACTCGCTCTGGAGCTACAGCAAGCACAGTATCTCAGTTTCATCACCCTCCCTTTCTCCACGAGTTCAGTACTACTGTTACGATCGGACACTCAAGTAGTCTTGAGCAAAGGCTAAGAAAGTAACCATTTTCTAATCTTAGAACCGAGCTTGGTTGCTCGCTAATTATTGTTGAACTGTTTGAGATCACTAACCTGTTCAATATGCAACGTGAGCTCTATCCCGAGTCTTACAGACAATTTACTCTTACTAAATGCGTTAAGTCCCTCAATTGTGAAAATGTGCTTGCGAATTTGGGGTTGTTTTGAAGAGAGAGTCGCTTCTTATCATGGTCCATCACTCAGTTAACACGGGGGCAGGAGCGAGTGCCGTCCTCGATAATTGTGAAGGAAAGCTGCAAACTTTTAATAGCGGATACACTCAGATATCATCACAAACATTTCTGCTTGAAGAAAAGAGGAGAATGATGCACGGGGATACTCGCCGGGTAGGCTTTTGAAATGTAGGTATAGTATATTAGTACTTTCTTCTTTTATCTTGCATGAAGACATGCCTTCGGCAATTTGGGAGTGCAAACTTAGCTTCAAAACCATCAATGTAATGTGAGTGAGGCTATTCAAGGTTTCGCCATAATTTCAGCCCCGTTCAATAGATCAGTATTTTCAAGATTGGAGCCTCGATCTCATATTCACACCATATTGATGAAGGCCCGACCCCGAATAACAAACGCTACGTAGAAAAGTCATTATTTAAGAAAGAACAAAGAATAAATGTACGTCAACATGGCTCAGCTAGGAGTAAAAACATTCTTGGGTCCATAACAAGCTTCGGCGCACATTTACTGTTGAATAAAGTCTCAGGAGCCAAAGGAGACTACACTCAGCTCAATCTTGGATGAAAGCCCAAGAAAAATACCCACTCTAATATAAACCAAGAAAGTCAAGCTGAAGTTTATAACAAGCATTTCTATTTTTTACCATCCATTTCAAATCTCAAAAGAACATCAACGCTATTTCCATCAAGCTGTTTCAATGCGGCTAGACGGATTACCACTGCAGATTTGTAATTTAAAGTATATTTGAAAGATCATTTCAAACTTTGAATATCCCAAATCAAAATTTCGTTCCAAACGTTACCGTGCTTCGAATACTATCTACAGCAGTAGGATGGGGTACCTGACAGGATAAATAACCTACAATACTAGGCTCTAGGCCCTTAGTTCAATTTGCTGGGACACATACTGAGTGCCCCATAGATCGAAAGCGTCGAGATACTCTAGTCATGTTACATTTGGAAATACGTGAACACTTTCTCCTGTTGAGATAGGCAGCAACGGGGCTTATATCAAGAAGTAGTGGTCAGAATGAAACTTAAAGCTCAAAAACAAATACTGTCGCAAATATCAGAATTCCTCCCCAAGATGAAGCAAAAGGACCTAAATCGTTTTCCAGATTTGAGCAGAATCTTTCGCAAATATCAAGAATCCGCCCCCAGGTGAATTAGAATGCCTTGAAACATTTCCCGTATTTGTGAAGTTGGTCTTTGGCTCTGAATAATCGGTAATAGATGGTTAAATATGGAAGATACTTCAGCACGTCAAATACCATACAAAAAAAGATGAATCCCAAGACCACACACAAACTCGAAAGCAGAAAACAAAAAAAAAACAGAAAGCAAAAGAAAGACTAAAGATACGGGAGTTGATCTCATAAACAGAGGTAGAAAGGAGATACGTGTCAAATTTCAATCCCAAAAGAAAGTAACATTCAAATGAGGAAAGAAGGAGTAGGTCTAGTTTCTTGGATTGGCTGCGGGGAAACTGATTCATACAAATGCATTACGCACAACCAATAGATACTTTTTTTGGCTGATATTTACATACACGACGTCGTGAGTTCGTATAATTGAATAATATGTAACCCACCCAATAAGTGATGAAATTCGTAGGGTTCATGACATGCTGGTATATAATAGCATTATAAAAAGCCAAGAAAGATCATTTACATTCATGAATGTGAACTTCATGTCATTTCTCGAGCATTCGGTAAGAAATCTTTTTCAAAGAAGAACCGGTAAATTTTCCAAGATTCAAACCTTCTTGTTTGGAGGCGAAGCCAGGGTGCAGAAACTGCGCCTGGGGGATCGGTTTTGCAATGTTGAACAATTGCGCAGGTACTTCGAGCACTTTTCTGATAACAGCATAATAATAGTAGTCTATACCATATAAATATCTCCAAAAACTAAGATGTTATACCTCTTGAGGCAATAGAAGAATACACTAAACAAGAAATGAGCATAGTTGGTAATGAGATTATTTCCCGAACAAGTATGAGAAAAGTGCGCATGTCTGGCTCTGTGTGCACTCCCGAGCTGCAAAAAGAAAGTGTACTTTGTTTCCTCCCTGAAAAGGGAGTTTCGGCCAGCGACTTGGAACTGGACCCTTTTGTTCGAAGTTTAGGGGTTTTTTTGCCTTGAATGAAACATTTCTTCTTCACTCACAGAATTTTACGTCTGGGTTCATGCCTTATAAAATGTACCCCTGAATGCGGTCCCTCATTAAAATAAGTCAGTATGCAGTAGATCGATTTATCTGCATGAAATGCCACTAGTTATGAGACAAGCATGATGCACGGCCGCTGCATATGTGCCTGCTGGCTGACGCTCGATCAATTTTCCGCATTCGGCAAACACAGCATAGTATCAAAGAGGCTGGCCCTCTTTCTAGATAAGCCAGCAATCTATTAAATGTGACGTTGGATGGAAAAGAAAGGAAAAAGGAAAGTGTGTTTGACCTGTGAAAATTCGTTCTTCTGTTTTAAACCCATGCATTTCTGGCATTGTCCGATTTTTCTATTGTCAATTTTTCCTCATCTCATTCCACTTTCTGATTGCTAATATTAGCCACCCCGTGCCTGTTTTCTGTGAGTTTCACCCCCACTCCAGATAAAAACCACTGCCAAGACACTTTAACAGACACTTACTAGCTCTCGGAACTTCTGTTTGAGAATCTCAATTGCCTCTAAACTTGCCGGAAAAATTTATCTGGGCCCTGTGTCATCTCGTTTTCAAAACTTCGGTTTCAAAAACCCACAAAAAGTCATTGATCTCTTATAATGGAAGTCGCCCCTGTTTTAGACCTCGCAGACTTTCACCCTTGCTTGGACTACCTCGACATGTACGAAGACGACACAATTGAAGTACCTATAAGATCGCCTCGCCGGCCACAAATGACCGCAGGCAAATATACAATCGAAGCACACCTAGAACAGTTTGAAAAGGACGGGAATTTCGAAACCTCAAATAAATTCGCTCACTTGCTGCCGGCGCACCTGGCGTTTTCTCCAGAGTATATGCTTTCGAACAGTGCTCCCAATATCTCGTGCCATGCGTCCAATTTCTATAACTCCACCGCCAGTTCTTTGGCCGAGGCCAGTTCTTTGGCTGAAACATTATCTTGTGATGGCAACGAATCCGAAACCCACTCGAATCGGTCGTCGCTTTTTTCCTTGAATCCCGGGCCTATGATTCACGACCTGTTTCCACGATACGGCCAAACTCAAAGCCAAGACCAGGACCAGAACCAGAACCAGGACCAGGATCAAGCTTTCAAACATCTAAATAGTGCTGTTTTGGAGCAATTTCTTGATGAAATAGCCGCTGAAGATGAGATTTGTTGTGTGGATAATGTGGTGACGATTGTGAAATGCCACGACCAATGGGATCCGAAAAAAGTGGCGTTTGTTGCTATACGCTGAGTCTTCTTGTCGGCCTAACCCTTTTTACTTTTATACCCCAACTTCACATCGAAAGACATCTTGCACCGGGCTCTTTATTACGAATCAAGTTAGCATTCGATTTTGATAATGGGCTTTTTTGCAATTTTTGGCTTTATGTGGTTGTTTTATTTCTCATGCCCACTGGTGAATACGGCAAAAGGTGCATTTTCACAGGCATTCACAAGCGTTATAGGTATCTGCGTTATGGTCATTCGTGACCCGAGATACATAGTGGATTCAAGACATTCTTCTCCCCAAAGACTCCAAAATGACTTTTATGGCGGGGAGCTCGTTTGATATTGATTTGTTGTCGGTTTTATAGTTCTAAACGATCTTTGTTCTTTTTTGACTCGAAGTGCTTGAAGGTGTTTCACTTTTCATGTGAGATATTGTGGTTTAAATACCTCAAACATCATGGTAGAGACACCTCAGACATCACGGTAGAGATACCTCAGACATCATGGTAGAGATACCTAAGACATCATGGAAGGGATACCTAAGATAACTGGGCCTGAATTCCATTGTGCCTGTTAGAAATTCTTTCTGAAAAGCATAGTCTTGTTATTGCGCTCTTTAGTCCTTTCTCTTGCTAGTTTTCCTTGATATTTCTCATTCCCCAGCACTATTTCTGTGCCGAAAGATGAAGTTCATTCTTGCAACGGATTTCAAATTATATCAAAAACTCCTCCAGCAACAGAATTAGGTCGAGCGCTTTCAGAAGTATCCAAGCGGCTGATGACATAATAGTAAAGAGATATTTCAAGAATACTCAACATTGGCAAACTTTGTTATTATGCAGTCGGCGGTTCTTTTCTTAATCATAAAATTCGACTTCTCGTAATTGTATGCCCTTTCGTTTTTGGTAAGGCCAGTGGGCCAGTTTATCAGCGGCATCCTGTAATCTGATAACATCTTTTAGAGCAATAAGGTGCTCAATCGACACTTCTTCTCATTAACTTAAGGTCAGATGCCAAGCTTGATGCCATTCACAATCTTTCATCTAATCCTGAAAAACTGTAAAGACTAAAGTCTGGCAACCCCCACGCTCCCCCACGTTTCGCATTTCGATTCCGGGGTGGGGAATTCTCACACGCAATGCTTTCGAGACTCTAAAAGTACCTAATAGTTAACAGTGGTCCGAATTCCTGTGCGTGGTTTCTTATTAGAATTTTGAGTTGAATGTAGATATCACTTCGCTTTGTAGCGTATGGAAATGAAGGAGTACAAAGCTCATGCAAGAGACTGTGGTGATCCCCCTTTTGCAGCTAGTTTCTTGAAGCTCTGATGCATCTGAGCGAAATGCGGTTCATTGCGTTCAGGCTTTGCGGCGGGAAGGTGCACCTTTGCTTGATATAAAGTAGCATGTCAAATGGCGATGAAGCTCTCAGATTCGTCAAGCAAGACCAAAGACATCATCACATTTTCAAGGAGTGTTTATCTCGAGCAAGCCGAGTATCGGATCACGAATACCTTGATAATCAATTCTCAAATCATCGCGTGTTCGCCTCCGCAATCTGCAAACGCTTGTCGCCGTGCGGGCCAGAGTGCGTATATACAGGTAGATCCATTTAACCACTGGAAGTTTTTAGTAGTTTAGAAACGAAGACGCACCTTAGTAAAGAAAACCGCAAACTTATTGACGATGGCAAGAGCCTAGATTAAATGCTTAACTTTCAAAGATCGTCACGTAAGTCTCATGTCAACTGTGTGGTGCTCCTTGTTTGTAAACTTTTGGGCCTGATCACATAGGCTTGAAAAGCCGCCGCGCATCTCCACGAATTACTCGGAAGTTGACGGTTAAAATATCGGAGAAATGCTTCCAAGTAAATACCCTCAAAATTCCCAAACCTGCAAAAATAACGTCACAAGAGCATAGGATAGTTTCTTCTTAAGCATTGACTTCAAACTTGTGCCCAGCCTTTCGATCCAGACCTTCCCGGATTTACCTTCGTCTCTTTGATCTCGACTCGAGCTCATCGGACAAAAGTAGAGACACGGTGTAGTGACAAGACTCTGAGGAGAGAAACACACATAAGACATTTATACCATTTATCAACTAAGCTTCAGTCGCAACAAGTACTAGGGATGTCTGTCTCGCTAGGGCTTGTCATTTATTCGGCCGTTAAGCCGATCTTCAAGATTTATTTCATCATCGGTTTAGGATTCTTCCTAGCCAAACGCAACATCTTAACCGTCACGACATGCAGAGATATATCCGACCTTATTGTCACGGCAATTATGCCGTGTTTAATCTTCAACAACATTGTGCTGTACTTGGCCAGCTCTGACATCAAATTCATTGGCATCGTGTTTTTCGAGGGTACGCTTCTCTTTACTGTGGGTGCATTACTCGGCCTCCTAACCCACTATGTGTGCAAGTCTCCCAAAGCTTGGTTTGGTGGGCTTATATCGGTGGGCTTGTTCCCTAACATTTCCGACTTGCCCATTGCATATTTACAAACGATGGCGAAGACCGGTAGTCTTTTCACGACAGAGGAAAGTGACAAAGGTGTGGCGTACGTGTGTATATTCCTCGCATCGCAGGTATTCTACCAATTCAGCTTGGGTCTTTTCAAGCTAATTCGGTATGATTTTCGTGACCAGCTAGAGCAGAAAAAAACCCACCTTGAAGAACAAGTCGGCGCATCCGAAACCTCTGACTTGGCTGAAACCTCTGACATGGCTGAAACGTCTGCAACTGCTGAGAGAGTCGACGCAAAGTCGAGCTTAGTTTCTAGGCGTGGTTCTCGAAACCTGTATGCGTTAGAAACATATGGCCAGAAGCCCGAACTCCGTGATCAGCAGGGTGATCCAGACGGGCGTTTCTCGGAAGAGTCCCGATCGGTAGACTCTGCGGACTTTGAGGCAAAATCGATCACAGCAGATGACGAAAAACTCGCCAAGAAAAGAAAAGCACTGAGGGATTTGGAAAGTCAGGAACAGTACGTGCGGCGCCGACGTCTGTCGAGTTTCGTGCTTGACAACCCTCTCTACACTACGGGCTCGCGGAATGCAGAACTGCGGCTGATGATGTCCCAGGATATGGAAGACCTTATTCATGAGTATTCGGAATTCCAGCGCCTACGGAGCCATGAGTCGCACAGGTCACACAGTCTCAACAGTGACAATAACGATGGTGATGTGCTTGGTCACAATGTTGACGATGATGACGATAATCACACTTTAAATGAAAGCCTCAAGGAAAAGGTCTCGGTAAAGCGGCGCTCATTGGGGCAGAAAATCAAAGCCCGCATACTTCTGACACTCAAGACGTTTCTCGCGCCGAACTCGGTGTCGCTTATTGTGTCACTCATTATCGCCATGGCACCGCCGCTCAAGGCGCTCTTCGTCGAATCGAAATTCAGCATGCCCTCAGCCCCAGACCAGCAACCGCCGCTCTCTTTTGTCATCGACATTGCTAGTTATGTTGGAGCAGCATCCGTGCCGCTTGGTTTACTTATCCTCGGAGCCACCATTGCGCGGCTCCGTGTCAACGCGATCGTGCCTGGATTCTGGAAAACTGCTGTGATGATTACGGCATGCCGCTTGATCATCATGCCAATCTTTGGAGTTGGCTTGACAACAGGCCTACAGAAAGCCGGCTGGTTCGGTGACGATCGCTTGATCCGTTTTGTGAGCGTCTTGGAGTATGGGCTTCCTAATGCCACCGCGCTCGTATATTTCACTGCATTTTATACCGACCCCGACTCGCCAGATCACTTACAGATGGACTGTTTGGCGATCTGTTTAATCGCACAATACTCAATTTTGTTTGTGTCACTTCCTTTCCTCGTCACGTTCAGTCTAAAGGTATCAATGGGATTCTGATTAATCTTCATGGGATTCTGAACGGAATATCAAAACACAGAAACGAAGTTTAACCTCGAACCTTGAACTTGAAGAGTCAAGACACCCTTAAAGGTAAAAATGGCAGTTTGTGAAACCTTTTTCTTTCAGTGTCAATCACAAATTACATGTTAAAATCCCGAACGTTTTCATCAACAAAATCAACTTGCCCAATAAAATCCCGAACCTTTTCATCAACATCATTTTATTGTCTGCTTGCAAAGAAAACCCGATTTTTGTCATTATTTGAAACAAGGTTTTTCTACCATTTGACATGTCATCCTCACTCTTCAAGAAGAGGTAAGAAACTAACCGCCGTCTTGTGAACCATAGTGAATCTTGTACGTAAAAAGCGGTGTCAAAAAGTGTGTCAACGAGGGGTGAAAGAGCGCGTGTTAGGACAAAAAATGGAAGTGCCGCAAAAGAAAAGCGAAACACGAAAGAGCGAAATGGAACAAAAGTATGGAGCAAAGTCTCTCCGAAAGGTATAGTGATGATTTTCGCATCAGATTCACGATTCGCTCGGTTGTTTGAGACAAAGAAAGGGAGACAAAGAAAGGGAGACAAAGAAAGGCACAAAAACAAAGAACACAAAAGTGGACTTTTGTGTAAAACACAAGATGGACAATCATGATAGATAAGCTATCCTTACATAGCAATAGTGACGTTCCATTTTCCTGGCTGTTTTCAGAACTCAACGATCAGATAAGCCAAGAAATTTGTGTCGGGTCTTTCTTTTGTTTTTGATATTGATGGGCAGGGCTTTTGAGGAGACGTCTCATTGTCTTCCCATGGTCTTGTCATGGTCTTCCAATGACCTTTTTATGGTCTTCCAATGACCTTTTTATGGTCTTCCAATGACCTTCTGATGGCCTTCCTACGACCTTCCTATGGTCTTTTCCTGACCTTTTCGTGGCCTTCTCAAGATCTTCTCATAACCTTTTTATGGTTTTTTCATGGCCTTCTCATGGTCTTCCCATAACCTTCTCATGATTTTCTCATGACCTTTTCATGGTTTTCCTGGCCTTCTCGTGGCCTTCTCATGAACTATGAAAGTTGGATGATGGTATATGGAGAGAAAAAGATCATTTACAAAGCGTTAATCATCTAGAGAATGAAATGTGTGAAACCATTGCGCAAATACCGCACTCATTTCATCACTTATAGACAACACATGAATATAGACATGGGAAAACCAGTTACAAAGACCAGAACAGTGGCTTTTCATGATGTAGTCGGCCGTCTTCAAGCGTAACACCTACTGTATTCACACGATTTGATGCACGTTCGAAGTGCACACATGGGAAGAGATTCAAACTGCACAGTTCTTAATGGCACTTTTGAGGCGATATTAAATCATGATGGATTCAAAATGTGATAATGTTTACATGACAAACCTCAGAGAATATCTAATTAGGTGATCCTGAAGCAAGCAATACAAATATAGAAGTCACAGACTCGAAGTTAGGGTACCTGTGCTCTTTCGATTCATTTAGTGGACTCTTCTCGGAGGCAAGCCGCCAACGCCAGCACCAAACCGACCACAGAGAAACTATCTTCAAGAAGGAATGAGACAATTCTTCTTGACTTGTACTATGAAAACTTGCAAACCAAAATTGATTTTGAACGTGTGCATTGTCAGAAAAATATGAAAAACGTTTATCGGATGCCTCGAGCCTTTCCAGAATTACTGGAAAGTCTGCTTATGAGCTTCCACTACGGTGCATTGCAACTTTTTTAGCCAGTGGCATTACTCTAATCAGAACGTTCAGTAGATAACTCATCTGGATCAAGGAAATCCAGTATAAACTGTGTCTGAAACGTCCAGTTCACTAGAAGGCTTCACCTCATAACTCCTGTTTATCATTTGTTCTTGACCTTTCTCCAAAAATAGCGCAACATTTGCTCAACATACAGTGAAGCCCCACTACTCAAATACATTTTTGCACCCATATTTCAGCCATGTTGCGAGGGATCCACGTAGAGGAAAACTCTGCTTGAATCGAGCAGTACTTTTTCTCTTATTTTGTTTCAAACTAGTAAAAATTAACTTTTCGAAAGTTCAAGTAACAGCATGTCATATTTTACGATTAACACGCTTTCAGATATCATCTATGGCTAGAAATTTCGTTTTTTGAAGGACCTGACACTAACTTTTCGGGAAATGCGCCCCTTACAAATGTCGGAGGGAATTAAATCCTTAACACGCCAAGGTTCATTCACGTAGAGTGAGTGGAAATGTCACTATAGATAAATCGGCCAGAAACTATTTTGCCGTCAAATAAAAATGGAATCTGGACTTGTACAATGTCTCGTTCTCTTTAATGCGATTGGGGCAACAATGACGGTGCTCTTGGAGGCTCACGAGGTGCTCCAACGAGAGCCACCATCTCAAAGTCCAGTCAAAAAAAACAAAGGATGCCAAATTCTAAGATTTCGTCAAAGTACCAGAAGCTTGAAAATACATCTTCAAGTACCATGACTCAAGCTGCTGCCCCTGACTCCAGCCCTTGTCTTAATTAATAATCCGTAAGAATTCGCATAACTCAGTGACAAAACGTGGTGTACGGGTGCACGAAGCTCATGATTTGCATGTTCCCGAATCGAGCCACTTGAAGGTCATTTCCACACTTTTTTTCTTCGATGCTTACATACTGAAGACAGGAAATTTGAACGGATTTCCTTCTTCTCTAAGTTTCCGAGCCAGACCCACATCTTGCCGGAGACTCAAAGAGATTATATCTCAAAGTCTACGGAGCTCATGTAGATGTTCCTGCATCAAACGCAAAAAGATCCACCTCGCTCCACACCAGCCTTGTCGGTTGCTGATCGGCCCAGCAAACACGATTGAAGAAAGCGCAGCCGAATAAGGGCGCAGCAGAACAATGGCGGGACCCTGGTTCGATGTCAAATTCAAAGGATTTTTGAGTTCTGTCGCTATTCGAAATTTTCAAGTAAGAGAAAATCAAATTATTTGGTGTGGGTCAGGGTCCATGGTCACGTTCCATGGTCACGTTCAAAGGTCACGTGCCCAGTGATGTAATCCACCTTCCATTGCTCTCACCCAAGGCGTAAGGTTGCTTTGCACGTTCGTGTGCGCGCTTTAACTAAAGCGTAATAGAAGAAGGTGGAAAAGTGTTTGAGACCAGAACAAATCAAATATGCACTGGACCGAAGAAATATTGGAGCAATGGTTTCGGTTGCTTTCTTGAAATAATCAAAATACCTGTTTTTGCTAGGTGGACTTTCCTGTTTTGATGGCCTTCCATCTCGAACAATAGACGTTTCGTTGATGATTGACCAGCCGGCCCATTGCCCATGGTCACACGTAAATACAACAATGGTGTTTTTCTGCAGTACATGTCAGCTTTCGGTGCTGTTGCTGTGTTTCTAGGCTGTTCTGTCATGCATTTGCTTCGCCAAGCCTTGACTCCACAAATATATAAGTCATGTAGACGCGGTCCATGGTGAAGTACTGTTATATATAAAATCTCAGCTTGACTTCACCACGCGACTTTCTTTTTCAGCATTCAACTTCCGGGCATATTTTGTGATTTTCCAGGCCAGTCTTAACTAGACCCAATTTGAGCTAACTACTACAGTCGTTTCGGTTCGTCAGACAAAATCAAATTTAATTCAATTTTAACTCGAAGTCAACTTACAACACCACACTCGCACATACCATAATGGCTAACGTTCTTTCGGGCCTCGGCAACATTATCGATACTATCACTGCCGGTGGAGGCTCTGCCTTTAATCAGATCACTTCAGGAGGTGCCAACATAGCCACCCAGATCACTTCCAACGGCGGTCAATTTGCCACTCAAGTCACCTCTCGTGGGGGCGAATTTGCAACTCAGGTTACTTCTCGTGGGGGCGAATTTGCTACTCAGGTCACCTCCCGTGGAGGTCAATTTGCTAGCGACGTAACTTCAGGAGCCGTTGCTGGCGCCAGTGGCGTCGAATCCCGCTTCGATTCGGCCACTTCTCAAGGCAGCTCGGGTGCCGTTTCTGCCTCAAACGCTGCAAGCTCATTGGTTGGTGGCTCTTCCGGCATTGTTTCGAGCCGCACGACGTCAGCTTCGGGTTCCGGCTCTAGCTCTAGCTCAGGCACTAGTTCCAGCTCACATGCTTCTTCCAGTCTGGCTGCAGCGGCCTCGGCTCAAGAATCTGGGTCTTGGAAGAAGGGAGTGATGGTCGCTGGAATGATCGGGCTTACATTCTTGGGCGCGTTATAGGTCCACGAAGAGAAAATGGGATTTAAGTTATAGACTTACAATAAATTTTGACTATTTGATTCGCTCCTTATTGTTTCTTTTTTTCTCTTCATTTGCACCCACGCTATGTAAGTAATATCTTGGGATGTTGAAACATTTCTTGTTACTCACTCCATAAAAAGTATTATTTCGCCTCTTTTTTTAGAATCAGTGGCGCAACATGACATTGGCGGAAAAGGCCTGGAAAAGTGGTGCCTTCTGTTCCGAGCTTTTTTTTTAGATTACGTAGATGCACGGCTATTCCACCACAACTCCTCAGTGCTGAAAGTTTAGAGTCTCAATGACGACATTGTCTCAGAGCTCATTGCTGGAATCGGAGGAAAAGATTTTGAAATCAAAAAAAAAGTGTTGTTTCAATACCTTTTTTGAATAGAACCTGTACAACATTTTACTTGTCAGTAATCTTATAGATAGGGCTTTAGTTGTGCAACAATAGTGAGTTTACATGCCCAAGTTTCGAGTCGATTAATTTTCCCGCCCAAGCCATACTTAAGACAATAACCCTTGCTTTATTTTCAAATGCAGACAAAACTTTTATCTCACATAAAAAACAATTTAAGTTTTGATACACTAGCTCGCTCTTTGCTGTATCAAAGACTTGACCAACTACGTCCGAACCTCGACCACTTGCGCGTGGCGTACGTTAGTCATTAATGAGGTGAACTTCCATGATACCAAAATACATAACTATGGGGCAGCTGTCTCACCTCTCGGAATAACGTGAATGTAAAATGTGGTCTCCAGTGAAATGAGTTTCCCTCTATCGGAGGTTTCCAGGTGTCCAAGGTAGCAAAGCTGCACAGAACAAAATCTAGGCCACTCTTGATTCACATTTGTCAGTCTTTGTGGTAAATGTACACCTCCTAAACGTAATTACAAGAGAAAAGAACATGCTTCATGTTTTCCTCAAGCGGAACTCACAAGCCTCAATACCTCTTGCAGCTTTGACCAAGGCACATAACGTTCAAACAGGGGCACATGGCATTCAAACAGGGGCACATGGCACCAGTACCAAGTCACCGGTCGTCCTATAATTTCAAGATAACGGGTCAAACTGTGTCTGCGTTATTTGTCATGAGCTAATCACAGCAACCTCAATCAGAGTATCCTGGCTCAAAAAGAGTACTGTCTTCGGAAAACAAAACATTATCTACATGTCAGTCTTCCCTAAATGAGGACTCGAACGAACCGGACGAACCGAGCGAACCTCGCGCGTCTGGAAACCATCAACTCAAATAAATAAAGAAAATTTAAGCGGGTAACGGCCAACGGCCCTTCATAAATGTCACAATGCATATTGCTCAATTCTTAGTGCTCGGTGCTTGTCGCAGAGCGTGCGGCCAAGCTCATAAGGCTAAGGATTTCGGTAAACTAGTCAATTACTAGAACAACGAAAACACCTCTTGTGGAATATCACATGAATGACATAATAATCGACTCTGCAATCATCAGTGACTTCAAGATTGCTTTGCACGTTTTCACGTGCCTCAGGAGTTCCTGCGTTGTGCCTTTATTAAGTCATATTATTCGCACATTATTGCGTTGCGACGCCCCGTGGCGCCCTGTAGCCATTGGCTGGCCTGCGAGCATGTTAATTTATCTTCGGGCAAGAGCAATGAGGCCGGGAAGGATTTCATGAGATAGAGATATGTTCTTGAAAACAGAATATACCAAGCAGACAACAAAGTATGGAAGTATTTGAGAAATTTGGGGATATTTGAGGATATTTGGGGATATACAAAACTACTTGAGGATATTTAAAAGTACTTGAGGATATTTAAAAGTACTTGCCCATACTTGAAGTGAGGTTTGAAGCGGAGACGTCTTCAAAAAAGTCAGCGTTCAGGTGGGCGAACAAGAGGCTCGGTGGTAGAATCCCCTTGCAACGTGCGGGTCAATCGAAAAAACAGCAATTCTTATGAACTCTTCTTTTGAGGCGAAAAACTCAAAAGTCTTTCAATCACTCAACCTATTCTTCTTTGATTCTCTATAGTTCCTATGATCCCATAAGTCTCTTTGTCATGAAAATTGTTGCACATTGTATACATTGTGTGTCCACGGACATCGGCAAAGAGTGGACTGGTTTCTCCACCATCGCGTCATTCAAGCTCGCAGACCGTGGACGCCCCTATTCTTCTTCCCAAGTAGTCTCATAATTAGTGAACAATTACACGTGTTGCGCCATGCACCTTCATGCGGAATCACACTGGCGTCAGACATGAGGAGTTTTTTTAACCAGTGAACACTGCCGAGATCGGGGCTAATTATTGAGGGATTCCTTGAGTTGGCGGATGTCCCACAAGAGCACAACATACTTACTGCGAATATGCGGTATTGAAAACATCAATTAGTCGAGATTTTCTCAAGATTATTACAAGATTTTTCAAGATTCTTTGAAATTGGCAGGAATTGCCAGGATTTTCTCGTATCTGATCTGGATGACGTGATCAATTCTAAACCCAGGCCGACAAAGAATAATGGAAAAGTCGCGGTGGAAATTCGGCCCACACCAGAGAAGGTCCAAAGAAGGTGGGCGAAGGTCCGATTCGGTTCGACGCGTGGCCCTTTCAAAGAATTATCAACGGTAGACATTGCATGAGCTCTCACCTGCCGATTCTTCTTGGTCTGGATTTTTCTGACTTGTCCACTATGAGGTTTTTGTCTTGTTCCTATTTTGTTCCCATATTATCAACTTTTACTTCCTTCGTTTGTTGGTACTCTCCACTATTTCGGATGATGAATTGCCAGTGTACTCTGATTACTCTAATCTAAAAATAAATAAAGGAGAACGTTTTCCTGAGCCTTTTTTCCTTTTTTGGGACCTCGTGGATTGATTCGGCGAGCATACCAATAGCGCAAGCCCGCGTATCCGGCATGCGGCCTGCACACAGGCGACGTGCCAAAGGGACATTCTCGTACCATACCGGAAGCCTTGTTGTTTTGCACATAGTTCAGACAATGTCACCACAGCAATCCATATACAGCCAGCCGTGTATTGACAACACCAGGTTTAATTGAAATGTATATATAGGCGGCCCTTGTGTCCCGAGGTCACCCTTTCTAGTTCCCTTTCTTTTCTTTTTCTCCTTTTTCCTCTGTATAGATTCTCACATTTCTATAATTCCAGATATAACTTGTATCCTAATTTTTCACAATGGTTAACGCTATCAACTACGCTGTCTCCGACGCCATCAGCAGTGTCGCTTCCCGTGTCAGCGGTGCAGTTGGCTCTGCCACCTCTGGCCTTTCTTCCGCCACCTCCGGCGCCTCAGGATCCTCCGGTTATGCTGGTTCTTCTGGTTCTCACATGGCTTCTACTGCCTCCAGCTTGGCTTCCGGTGCTTCTAGTGCTGCTTCCAAAGCTTCTTCCGGTGCTTCCAGCGCTGCCTCCAAAGCTTCTTCTGGTGCTTCTTCCGCCACTGCATCTGGCTCTGGTTCTTCTGCTTCTAGATCTGCCAGCTCCAGTGGTTCTTCCTCCTCGTCCACCTCCTCGTCCACCAAGTCCTCTGGTGCTGAGGCCGGTGCCATGGGTGCTTCCAGCTGGAAGAAGGGTGCTGCCGTTGCCGCTTTGGTTGGTTTCTCCTTCGCCATCAACATCTTGTAAGAAAGATAGCGGACCGTGCCTAATATATATGTATTTATACTATAAAAAAGAAATTTAATAAAAATCTCGGAATTGAATGGGCTTTCTCGTAGATCATATAGTGTTGTTTGGGAAATATATTTAGCTTATGGATTTGAAAGAGCCGAAGGTTTCATGAATAATGGACATTGTTTCGTGTAGGCTAGCCATTGACTTCGAAAACTTTCCTTTTTCAGATTCTCTCTTTACCTTCGGTAGATTTGAATTATCAAATTGGCCTCGGTCTCTAGCTTCCCACCTTGTACCTGTCAGGGGAGGTCCATCAGGTGAGACCGAGCAGGTGAAACCAGTGGGAACCAGGGTGCGGGCTTGCGAGACAGGTGGCCAGGAACTGCTTAGTGGCTTTAAGAATTCTCCATTTACCTCGCCCAAAATTATCTAATCATAGCCTCGGGCTTTTCTGAGCGGCAAAACAAAATTTGCAAATAAACAGACTTTCACAATGAAAGCAATGGTGATTATCATCCCTTCTATATATGTATATTCCAGATCTGGCCAATTGATTTCGCAATTGGCTGCGAAAAGACATTCCAGGGAAAAAACGGTTCCTTCCAAGAAAGTACCATCTTGTTCCCAAAAGAATAAAATTTTCAAAAGAGCAACGTTTCTAGAAAAGAAGAAAGACATGTTTGTCAAGAATAAACACATCATGATTATGGTGATAAAATCCATGCCTCACAACTCAAGGTTTTGGAGCCTTGGTCCGTGCTCGCAGGGTCTCGTGGTCCCGCAGGTCAGAAAAAAAAATGACGTGCTTCCAGAAATTTCTTGGCTAATCCAGGAAATCTGATTGAGACCTTGATTCCAAAGACACAGGCGGACTTTGAAATGTTTTCCATTGGCTTGGTTATTCTATTTATATGGCCAACATATGATTGCGAGGTGTTACCAGAGGCCGAACGGGCGCCGAACGGACCTTCTAGAGGTGGCTGGATTCGAAAGTTTGAAGCTTCTTTGATAAAATGGACCACCCCAATTGATTTGTATAGCTTCACACGAATTTCCACATTTTTCTGAATCATTAAATTGCATTTCGATCTTCTTGCTTGAATTTACGGCTGCCTCTGCGGTTGCCTTTATTGGACAATGCAGACGTATATGCAATAAGATTGGCGCACTTAACCTGCGCAACCGGGCCCTTATAGTGCAAGAGAATCTACCTACGGACACACATTCTATATTTTGTCCCAGACTCCACGTTTATCTTTTCTAGTCCTCTTGGGCAAAAATGTGTTTATATGTGTAGCTATCTGCTTTTTTGAAAGGATCTAAAGGTTTTTAGCTTGGTTCATCGCTGATTCATCGCTGATTCATCGCTAATTCATCGTACTTTTCTAATCAATTTCAAGCCTATTTCTGCACAACAGCCGGCCAATATCCGAATACCTCCCTTCTTAGAAATTTATCCTCAACACCAGAAAACAACACATTATTGAATTATGAAGTTTTCTGAAGTGAATGGCCCGTAAGACAAATGGGCATAGTTAATGAATGAAATGGGGGCCATGATGGAGAAGCTTAACCTTGTCGAGTATGCGTTAATTGTGGGTAACACGTCAACTGATTCTCAATTAAGAGTAGTCTTCTTGGTGATTTCTTCAGTAGGCCCCGTGTCTAAATAAAACAAAACGAGATTATGAAACACCTCTCATCTGCTTTCATGCTTCCTGTCGTCAAATAATTAAAACAAACGGACTTATATTCTATTTTCAGATATTTCTATCATCAGTAAAGAATGCTATGAGAGTACGACTTTCATAAATAGATAGTTTAATCAACTACTTTGAAACTCGGAGTAGGCGCCGGTTGATCAACTAACGATTTTCAACTGTCTTGGTCTCCATGCAATTTCCGATCAGAGTATGAGCGTATGAGCGCATAAGCATACAGACGACAAAAGATAGGTCCCAGTTCTTTCACCTTCAAGCATAAGAAACCTCTTAACAAAGCAGATATGTTCTAGTCCGAACCAATAAAAGACATGAGAAAACCACAGAAATAGGGAAAATCGCTATGCTTGCAAGTTTGACATAATGTCTCGTGCCTCACTGGCCTCACTGGCCCTGGCACTGCAAGTTCTCACCTCTGGTACTGCTCAAGGCCGCATCTCTGCTCAGTGCTCACTCTCTGTCGCTAACCACAGGACAAAACTAATCATGGGCCAAAAGTATGGAGAACACGGTCCACCAAAATTGAGATCTCATTCGGTGGAAAGACAATTCTTGAATAATTAGGATCATATAAAATCTTCAAGTTCATAATTCAAACGGCTCACTCGTTTGCTTGATCAATTACATCGTTGACCACTCCCAATCTCAAGGCCTTGCAGCCCTCAGGAATACACCTAAAGGCTAAGGCTAAGCAAGAACCGTCTATAAAAGTGCACACAGCCTCGAAGATATTCGTCATCCAAGGCCAAACTATCGATTTTAAGGACTATGCCACGATACGCACGTCTTCAGGTGGACGCAGACTCGATTCCAGATGACGATAAGCCGCCTCAAACCGGACACACCTTTAATATCTGGTTCTTGAAGTGGGCTGGCGGAGACGGGAGCAATAGGCACTCGGTGAAACTGAAGTTCCGCGTAGATATCAAGCGGGATTCCGGGATGACAAGAGGCGTCGATCGAAAGAGTCCGCTTTGTCTATTTTTTGCCCGTGGGTGCTGCTATCGAGGCCGGAAATGCCCGTACCTCCATCGGCTTCCGCAAATCGACGATGTAAGAATACCGACGCAGGACTGTTTTGGCAGGGATAAGACTTCAGACTATAGAGACGATATGGGTGGGGTTGGGCTGTTACAGAAACAGAACCGGACCTTATATGTGACCGGAGCTCACATGAACGATAGGATACAGGAGGAACTCCACAAACAGTTTCTGGAGTTTGGCGCCATCGATAAAATCCGGGTGCTCCATGCAAAGTATTGTGCTTTTGTGAGCTATAGGTTAGAGGCCGAGGCTCAATTTGCAAAGGAGGCCATGGATTGTCAGTCTTTGGATGGTACCGACGTGCTCACAGTGAAATGGGCCAACGAAGACCCGAACCCGAACTCGCAAGCGCTGGCGAAAAGAGAATTGGAAGCTGTAGCGATGGAAACAGTACGGAAACTCTTGGGGCTGGATGTGGAGCCGCCACCGAAGAAACAAAGGCACACTCCCCAGGTCAAAAGGGGGCAATCAGATAATGGTCGGAGCACCGGCTCTACGTCAAATACGAGTGTACAGTCGATACGAAAAGATCCTGACATATTACAAATTATGACAGACGCAAGTGAACCATCCACAGGGATTCTCGATTTCACGAGGCTACGTGCATTGAAACAACTACAAGTCAGTATTGCGCAAAAACCAGGACCGCCAATTTCAGGCAAAGAAAAGGCTGTAAATTTACATGCAAAAGGTAATTCTGGAAACGTCACAGCAACCAAAGTTTTGGATTCCCCGGAAAATTCTGCAGCCACATCACAGAAGCCATCTTTTCTTTCAGGGTACTCAAGTGACGACGGTGAAGTTACAGAAGACTGATCGGGAAATAAATGTTATTTCGGGTGAAACCGTTCCCTTATTTTAGTATCTAACCGCCCAGGGCTTCGGGCAATGGCCGGCTGTGTGCATCGAAAGTCTCTCGTATCGACTCATGGGGTATGTGCTTTTTCGCAGCTTAGCACATACTACAGCATGGTTTGAAAAAGAGTTTGCAAATGAAGTGGCATTTTTTTTGCGGAACTTCCCAATCTCAGTCTGAAGGAGTCACTTTAATGAAGGACAAGTCTTACTCTCACAGATTATTCCCAGAGACCGCTCATTCAAGAGCCAGAGACTGTGTGATGTCGCACCCTGTAATCAAGCATGATAGAGCCAGTCCGGGATCCGGTAGCCACCCTTTTTGAGAAACTTCTTTATGTCCGCAAATTTATCTTCATCTCCATCATCAACAAACGTGTGGCTCTCGCCTTCTTTGCCTGCTCTTCCTGTACGACCGATCCTGTGGATGTACTCCTCAAACTTATTACTCATTTGGAAATTCACCACTAAAGATACATGAGGAACATCGATTCCTCTTGCAGCCACGTCCGTAGCAATCAAGATCGACGCCTCCTTCGACCGGAACGCTTCAATGGCGCGTTCTCGAGATTCCTGGCTCTTGGAGCCGTGGATCACTGCAATCGACTCAAATCGTTTGATGCTTGCCAATTCGTCCGCCAACAGTTCGACGACACGCTTGTAGTTGGCGAAAATAATAACTGAAAACTCCCCCTTGCGTTGTTGGTGATGGTAGTGTGCATCGAGCGCTTTGACTAGCTTAGATACCCGTTTGGCATCGAGACTCTGTTTATCTGCTTGTGCCGGCCCAAGGTATTCAAAACTTTGTTTGATATTATCGACCAGCTCATTCACGCCGCCAACGAAAAGGTACCCAGGCAGCTGGAGATACTGTTTTGTGATTTTCTCAATAGCTGGAGAGATCGTGGCAGTGAACATGAGAGTCGATCGTTTGGCAACACGAAAGATCCTTGTATCAAGAGACGACTGAAGATGTTCGTTTGTGGGTAAGAACAGAAGAATCAGCTGGAGCGGTTTTTCGAACCCCATGTCGATCATTTTATCCGCCTCGTCCATAGTGAGGTGGTAGCATTTCTCAAGACTAATGATGCCTCTTTCTAAAGAATCCACTAATCGGCCTGGAGTGGCCACCACTATGTGCACGCCGTTCCGAAGCGAATGCACGGTTTCTTCATACTGATGTCCTCCAATAACTGTCACCACGCTTAACCCTAAAGGCCTGGTGAACTTTTCTGCTTCTTTGGTGATCTGGAGCGCCAATTCTCTTGTGGGTGCAAGTATTAGAGCAAGCGTTTTGTTCTGGTTGACCTCTAGACAGTGTTCATGTTCCATATACGCCAGCTCGATTTTCAATAAATACGATAATATCGGAATGAGAAACGCAAGTGTTTTTCCCGAGCCGGTTTCGGCAATCCCAACCACATCTCTGTTTCTGAGTGCTAGTGGAATTGCGGCACGCTGGATCGGTGTGGGTTCCAAATAATGTAATACGTCCACCAAAATTTTCTTCAACTTTGACGGCATGCAATCCTCCTCCTCCCAATTTCGAAGCGGATTCTCCATATTGGTGCCTTTGGAGGTAATGTTGAAATCGTCTTTGAAAATCCGCCAGTCACGTGACGTCATGTCGCCAAGTTGTTTCTGTGTCCAATGAGTCTCCTTGATCACGGCATCCGCTGGGGTTTCTATGGGATCTAGCGTCACTAGTGGCTGGTATGAGGCCGAGGTATCTTCTTCAAGGTCCCATGAAAACTGGTACTTCCCGTTCTGGTGTTTTCTTCTTTTCGGCTCGGCTACTGAGCTAGTAACTTTTGAGGCCGCTTCTTTTAGACGGGGCTCGTTCTCTTGGCGGACCCGTTTCGCTGAGGCACCTTGATTCAGCTCGGTTTTCAGCTGCATGGCTTTTTCCTGCTCATGCTTGATTTGCGCCCGTTTCTTACGTGAGAGAAACTTGGGTTTTCCAGCTTCAAGGCTCTGCAGTATGAGGTCTTCAACTGCGATTGGACGTGTCATATCGCCTAGTCTCAGGGTCTATCTTGCTCTTTTGAATTGCCTTTTTCTTCTTTCCAATTTATGATCTATTCACACAAATTATGATGAGTGTCAAGTATGGCAGATTTACTTGAATTGAAAGAATGGTTGCGTGGGTCAATGTGCGTTTGAAAAGTATCTCTCATGTCAGCAGTGATGCGACAAATACTCCAAAAGTATGGGGAATTCTGGGTACTGGGATGCGCGTATCCTAAGAGGATTCAAAGGCAAAAAAGAGAGCCAGACCTAAAACCCGGGAGAAATATTGTTTGGTTATTTCTTTAAAAATTATTGGGCTCCCCCTATTTTTTAAAGATGCCGGAATTTGAACCGGATATTTGGGTCTCCTGACTATTCTCGTTTCCAACGGTGGGACTCTCTGGTATATAAGCCTGAGAAAGACTTGTCAAGATGAATTATGAAAACAAATATGATACGTCATTATAGAGCACGTGATAAGGATTTTCCCAAATATCAGACATCAGAATGACTGTTACTTTTTTTTCGTTTCTAAGGTTCTTGACCATATAGTTCTGAGCAAGATCCTACGTTTTATCAATACTGAATACAGACACATGAATTGAAAAGACTGAGGAGGCCGGAGCAACTGAGACCGATACCAAGGTTCTGAATCGGGAGGAAACGATATGATAGCCGTAGCAAATACATATACTTCTGGAATTCAAGCCATTGGAAAATAAAATAAAATTTCCCAAGTTTCTGGGGTAAAGGGAAAGGCTGAACCACTGGATAAAGGCGGAGGAAGTGAATTGAGTAGCGTGTTCTGTGTGCAGTACGTTTTATTGGGACCATTCACACATACATGAATTTAGCCTGATAGCTCGTTTTCTTGGATTCCCACAGCTTACACTTAACTGTAGCTAAACTTCAAAAGAAATACCATACCAAAATTCAGTCCACTGTACGATCCAGGCCAGTACTGACCAGAAGGGCACATCACGTGACTCGCAACCATACGGGCCAAGCGGCCGCAGAGAAGTCGTGTGCCGGCGAAAGCGTCGAGAAATTTTCCGTGCGAGCGTCCGCATACTACAATACCGTCTCTTGTCTATACTTTAGAACCCTTTTCTAGGAAAACCAATTCATACCAAAGATGCCAATTGACCAAGAAAAATTAGCCAAGTTGCAAAAGGCAGGCCCCAGAAAGGTTGGAGGTGCCAGAGTCAAGGCCAAAAAGGTCAAATCCGAGAGCGACGACGTCAAGTTGATGGAAACCTTGGGTAAGTTCAAGGCTATCAAGGTTGAGAACGTTGAGGAGGCCAACTTCTTCAAGGAAGACGGCAAGGTCTTGCACTTCCCAAGAGTCGGAGTCCAGGCCGCTTCAGCCTCGAACACCTTCGCCTTTTCCGGATACCCTCAAGAAAAGGAAATCACCCAATTGATTCCTGGTATCTTGCCTCACTTGGGCTCAGAAAACTTAGACGTGTTGAGAAAATTGGCCGAGCAAATCCAGGCCGGTAAGGCTCGCACGGAGTTGAATGCCGGTGCCGCTGCGGGCGCTGGTGAAGAGGATATCCCCGACTTGGTTGCTGGGGAGAAGTTTGACGAGGTCGAGTAAGCTTTTGGTTGGACAAGGTGATTATATGTAAATATACTTGACGAATGCATGATATAAATCAGGTTCACGCTTGGTATTAATGAATTAGAAAGGTGCTGATCTGGAATTGTAGCATGACGAATCGGATCATTGGGAACTTGTGATGTATTTTGGTATTAAAGAGATGTTTTAGACAGTGTTTCAGTTTAAGCGCTTGGGCTCAATGTAAATGGTGAAATTTCCCCAGTTTCCTGTAACAGATATGATTTCATGCACCATATGACAAGCGTTTGAGTGCCCGATCTGATGTGCCAGTTGAAGGCTATAGTCGATTAAAACGACCTGGATTCTAGGTGGTAAAGACTGTTCACATGCAATTGGTTTGTAATTTTTCGTTTCGTACTATTGGGACATGATCTACGTCTAGCTGTAAACTTTAATCACACCAACTTTCAAATGAGGATCAGAAAAACAGTAAAAACAGTGGAACTCTTACAATTGAAGCAAGCAACATTTGAAACGTTGGGTGCGCCGCACCGAAATAAAGAAGAAGCTAGTTAAAAAAACAAGTAAATCTTTTAGCACAGAAGGCAACAAATATTGCTGTTATCCGAGAACTCAAAAAAATTACCATGGAATCTGCAGTTTTGCCATGTTATTTCCTGGTTGTGTACAAACACCAAAAATGTCCAAGTCCCCAATTCAGCCGTGCCGGGAGGCCCATTGCGAAACACATTCCGGTCCACCTTTGAATATTCACCTTTGTTTAATGGAAGACATTGGAGTGAGGGGAATAGTCGTGTTTGCAACATGGCTTTGGGAATCATAATCGTGCCGCCCCGTTTCAGAAAATTCCCATCATTCAATTTCGGGACCTTGGAGATACATTGAATCTCGTGATGTTCGCCGTGAAGTCCGCACTCTGCTTCGCACTTCTTCTGAAAAGGTCACACCCATCTTTCGTCAGTGGGATCCACATCCTTTTCAATATGACCACGAACAAATTTTTTAAAGACATATTTTTTGAATCTTTCTTCAAAAAGTTTTGCCTGTGTTGATCTTGAAGCGAAATGTCAATGAACGCTCCTATGTATTTGCTCATAGCTGACGGTTGATGCGAGGTGTCTATTGACTACTTCCATACATTCGTGGCGAGATTGAGCTAATAACGGTTCATGAAATCGAACGATTTTTCTTTTGCGTGCGAGTCAAACAATACAAGGAGAATGAAAGATTCGAATAAAATGTGCAATTCATCGCTCATCGCTGGCAAATTTAGATGAGTTCTGTGCAGCGACCGTTTGAATTTTTTTGCATCCAGTCAACTGCAAGTGTAGGTAATTTTAAGCGAGTCAGAGTAGGCCACCTTCAATTTGAACTGAACACAGCTTCCAAGAGTTTTTCGACCGGCTATGATACAACAGTCAAATCTTGAAGTGGAATCCAAGTCCAGATCCGGAATTAAAGGACAATCTATAACTTTCACCGCTTAAAGATTTGAGTCGCTTACCATCTAATCAGCAATAATATCAGCAAAAAAAAAGGCAGCCCAAAACAAGATGTACGGGTCTACCTAATATCAATTGCTCTATGTTATTAATAGTTTAGATATAAGTAGGCAAATGAGTGTAAGTATGATGGAGAGTGGTTGCTAGATTCGAAAAGCTATGCAGAAATTGCCTAGTTTCTTTTACGTGTTTTTGGTGCCAGGCCCCCGTGCCCTTGTTGTTCCTTTCTTTCTCACCCTTTGTATAGAAGTAATGATTCAACCATTTATTCAGCCAACTGACAGGAGAATTGCTTTCCTTACCGAGACTAACCCCTTTCAATTATGCCGTCGTGAAAGAAAAATCGAGCCAAACAAAGATTTAGTGGCAAGTTCATGAACGTGTGAGACGAAAAGCACAGACTTTCTATCGCGACTCAACTGCCCATGACGATCATATCATACTCATATCATACTCTCTTCATAAAGTTCAAACTATTCATGGCATACCTTTTCTTGACACGCAATTGTACATTATTTTCGTAGATGTCAAGGATGGATTAGACAGCCTAGCTATTTGTTTTCAAAAAATTCTGAAATTTGAAAGCCACAGGTGACCATTCCTCCCGTCCCCATACTTCCTTGGTAATACCCCACTGTTCTCTCCCAGGTGCTGTACGCAGGTCACAACATGGTAGAAACAATAGCGCAGATTATAATCAACACAGTCTAACTTAATCACGCATTGATGCCCTATTAAACGAGTTGAAATTCGGGGTTGAAGCAAAACATTTGCTGCTGGATTTAGAGAGAATATACGGAAACTCTTATCGAAGAAAAGCACAAGTTCTGTTTCCAGAAGTGAACGCGTTAGTGACTCTCAAGCCAAACACGGTCTGAGGTCTTCAAACAGAAATCCCACTGGATTTGAAGGACCGCTTCTTTTGGAAAGCATAGAAGAAAACCTTTTTGATCTTTTTAATTGCACATTTATTGATCAAGATCCCATTTTGGGGCTTCACTTGTTAGCAGAGGTCACCATACAATATCGATCTGCTTGTGGGCGCCTTACTATCTAAACAATCTCTGTTGAAAGCATCAGTTTTTCCAGATCAGTGACAGCATGAACATTTCACGCACTCGAGATTCTCCTCAATTGCACAAAAGGTTTGTGAGAAACTCAGATCCAGGTCATTTGTCCGACTCTTCCAGTCAAATTCCTAATAACGAGGATCACGACGCGCCAGACTCGCCCAGTCGATGGAGTAAAGAGTCCAAGGAGCGCACAAGGTCAAAATCCCGCTCAAAACTGAAGTCCAAAACGACGCATTCGGCCAATCCCAAGCTACAGAACAAATTTACGAGCACATCGGAAAGAAACTTCAAAATTGGGCCTGATGTACGATCTGAATCACGGTCTGGGTTGGAATCAATTCCCAAACCGAGAATTGAACTGTATTCTCTGTCCGATTCAATGGTCAGAGCCAGAAAAAGACGGACACTTACAAAAGAAACACAAAGAATGGACTCGGGTTCAACGAGGAAACGTTCCAAGACAGACAAAACAGTTTCCTTGCGTACGAGATCAAACGATACGATGTTTTACATGGAGGGCAACGTCGCGGTAATTCTCGATAGTCTGGATTTGAGCGGTGCCGAGGATTCCGATGCTGAAAGACAAAGAGAGAACTGGCCCGTAAGGGAATCGGTAAGAGAGAATAATTTCGTGGGATCTGATATATGCGCTTATGATGAGTCTGCACACAACTCTGGACGGGGAATAAAATCCGAAGATGATTTGGACGATGTAGATTCTTCCGAACCTGAGGATCTGATCGTTGGAAATGACCCTGGGCCTCAAGACGAAGTCGATAACGAAGACCGTGATGAAGATAACATAGAAAGTGACAAGGTTTCTTCAGAAGAAGTTTCTGTAAACGGGGAACGAAAGTCCGACGCAAGAAACAAGCCCAGTCGATATTATTCCAATGGCTCCGATGACTCAAACGTGACAAATAGCTCAAAGAATGCGAGCAGTACGCATATTTCGACTGGATCTAACGGTGACAATACTTCAAATGTTGCAGACCGCACAAATAGCTCACATGGTTCAAATCGCCCAAATGATTCAAATGCCCCGAGCACTCCGAGTCATGTTAATGAAGTAAGTGATGGCTCGCAAGCTTCATTCATAACAGCCGACTTGAGTGATTCAATTGGTCCAATCCTAACTTCCCATGGCCGAAGAAGTCCATCAGAAGAAAGTCTCGAGAATGAACCCATGCATTCTAAAGGAGTGTTTAAGAACAACACCAGCAATCCATCTGAAATCAATGCTGGTCAGTGATGATAACAGCGACGAACCAGCTTCAAAACTCAAATTGAAATTCGCATGTCCTAGTTGCCCTCAGAAATGCAAAGCCTTGAGCATTCTTGACAAACACTACGAGGGACACGTGAAGCAAGGGAAACTAAGGTGCTATTACTGTACATGGACTGCTAATCGCCTTGACTTTTTGGACCGCCACATGCAACTCCACCCAGAATACAAAGATATCAAAGATCAAAAAAGAAAAGAATTCTTTCTCGACAAACAACCGTCGGGCTCGACTTCCTCTGAACCTGAGCTAGTATTTGCTTGCGATGAATGCAACAAGAAATTCAAAAGATCTGATCATTTGCAGTCGCACAAAATATCACATTCCGAAAGGAAACACTTCGCTTGTGATGTTTGCGGTGAGAAGTTTAAGAGGAAACTGACATTGACCAGCCATTCCAGGGGTTGTACTAATAGAGTTAGGTGGTGCGAGGAGCCCGGCTGTGAGCGGGGCTTCAAAAATAAGAAGTACTATGTTCGACACCTAAGAAAAGCTCACGGTGGATCCACATGCGAGCTATGTGGAGAGCTGTTTTCTAGACGCGGGATATCGCTCCATATTCTTCGCAAGCACCGAAAGAATAATACTGGAATTGTGCAAAGACTAGCAGAACCAGCCAAGAAATCTTACCCACAAGAGTCTAGCGATGAGGAGGACAGGACCCAGCTTTTGCTCGAATATGGGGCAGCCGAAGAGCAAGATGTCAGTGATGGGAGCAGTGGGGGCGAAGAAAGCCGTCATTTATTTGTGAGAGAAGATAGTGATAGTGACAGCGAGGAGGGAGAATTTAGGCCTGGGGCTCGAGTACTTCCTGAACCAAGCAGGGAACACATTCATGGAGACCAAATGCGTATGACAGCTGAATCAGAAAGCGACGATGAAATCGAAGATCAAATCGAAGATGGCCCCGAACAAGACGAACGCAAAGAAGAAAGCGACAACCGCATAGCAGGGCAAGATCTATTCGTGCACGGATTTGAAACTGAAACAGGGTCTCAGCCTATTCAAATTAAAAGTGAAACTGAAAATAGTGTTGAGGAAGATGATGATATGGCGATTCGAAGTAAAGCCAAACCGAAGGGTGGTGGCCTCTTTCTGAAGTGGATAAGAAGATTTTCGTAAACTGAACCAGGCTCGATTATCAGGAACTCATAGTTCTAGAGGAAAGAAAGTTGTTTCGGATCCCCAAGGCAAATTTCGAGCAGAATGTTCACTCTGAGAACATTGGCAAATGTGCTTCTGTATTGCGTAATTCTCCATTAGGTCAATGGGTGAAGCAATTCTGGATATACCGAGTCACAATTCGGTATGCCAAACTTCTGCCGTGCAATCAGTGACCAAGATTTCCAATCTTGAGATCCAAGTTGTTCGATGAAGAGATTGAGGTGGAGTTTATTGTGAATTTTGTCTATTAAAGAATTGATAATATTGAAAAAAGGTTATTAATTTCTGCGTTCTTCTCAGCATCTGGAGAAATGAAAGATCTATGCAAGACAAAAGTATTGATTTTGATGATCCTTTGAGGCAAAGAAAGAAAATGACGAACTGCTTGAAACCTGAAACTCTTCATAAAGTATAAAAGTAATGAACGGAAAGAACCGTATGGGCCCGGTGTATAAGATGGTTTGGGCTGGCTATGAAATGTCAGCTTTCATCTTCTATAGAAACACAATAGCATGAAGCATAAATCTTGTAGTTTAGAGCGTGGGGCTTATAGCTTAGAGCACATGGCATTTTGGGGATGTCGCCAAATATCTAAGGAGCATAGTCCCCCGTATTGTAGATGGAAATGTCACTTTCGGCCTTAACATCGACCAAGTCTGAGGCATCGATGCACGCATCGACACTTAAACCACCCCGGGTAGTGTACTCTTTGATCCTTTGGTTCTGGGCTCTGATTTGCTCCAATTCTTGGAGGTAGTTGTCCTCGGTACCGGTGACGTACTTTCCAGTAAACACGCCGACTTCGAACGTCAGCGTACGTTCGCTTTTGCAACAATCGATCAAATCCTGCAAGTCCTGGAAAAACACCTCGTCGGCGCCAATGGCAGCTGCGATTTCTTGCTCAGACCGGTTGAATCCCACAAGCGCCTTTGTGTCGGCCAAGTCGATTCCGTAAATGTGATTGTATCTAATAGGTGGAGCACACGAGGCAAAAAAGACCTTCTTGGCCCCGGCCTCTCTGGCCATAGCAACGATCTCCTTCGAGGTCGTGCCCCGTACAATCGAGTCGTCCACAAGCAACACGTTGCGTCCTTTGAACTCTGACTCCATGGCATTCAACTTCCGTCTAACACTCGAGCGTCTTTCCTGCTGGTTAGGCATGATGAAAGTCCGGCCAATATACCTATTTTTGACAAAGCCCTCTCTGTAAGGCACATTCAAAGACACAGAGCACTGCAAGGCCGATGTTCTGGAGGTATCCGGTACAGGAATCACCACGTCAATCTCGCCCAAGACGTCCTGGTTGGGGAAACTGCGTCTAATTTTGGCCGCCAACCGGTTGCCCATTTCGATCCGCGATCTGTACACGGACACACCATCCATCACAGAATCGGGACGTGCGAAATAGACGTACTCGAAGATATCAGGAGCGAAAAGTTTGGGCTCCACGACTTGCTTGAATTCAGGCTTCTTATCTTCGTCGCCAACAGAATCCTTGCGGATGATCACCGCCTCGCCAGGACCCAAGTCACGAAATTTGTGGAAGCCATGCGCCTTTAAGACGACGGACTCGGAAGCAAGCATGTAGTCGCTCGAGCCATCGGCATTGATTCGTTCACCAAACAATAACGGACGTACTCCATTAGGGTCTCTGAACCCAATTAAGCCGTAACCAGCAATCATGGCCACCACGGCATAGGCACCTCGCACCTGCTCGATGGTCTTTTCCAACGCACTGAACACGTCGTTGTTGTTGACACGAGATTTGTTGAACTTGTCTAACTCACAAGCAAAGATATTGATCAAAAGCTCGGAGTCGGAGTCGGTGTTGATGTGGCGATGGACGGTCTCGTCCAAATACTTCCTCAAGTCGGCGGAATTCACCAAATTTCCATTATGACTCATGGTGATTCCATAAGGCGAGTTCACATAGAACGGTTGGGCCTCACTGCCGGCACTTGACCCCGCCGTAGGGTACCTCAAATGAGTGATTCCCATGTTGCCCACCAAGTTCATCATTCTTGATTGGGTGAACACGTCACGGGCCATACCGTTCCCTTTGCACTGGTAGAATCGTCCACGGCCTCCACAGGTCACGATTCCTGCGGCGTCCTGGCCTCGATGTTGCAAAAACATCGCGCCTTCAAGGAGCTCTGCCGCCACGTTTTTCTTCTGGTCGGCAAGCACCACACCAAGAATTCCACACATATCAGAATATTGGAATGGAATGTTTTTTGAGGGTTTCGAGGATTGAAAATCTCTCGAATATGCAATAGTATGAAAAGAAAAGCCGGCGTTTGTCAGCAGCGTAGTTCTCTATTAGTGATTAATTAGGCTCGTCTAGTCTGATGAAGTCCTGTAAAGCCCAGTGAAGTTCCCTGATCAATCCGGTCTCGCTCAAAATAATGTAGTCCTGGGAAATCAAGCTCAAAAATGAAGGGCAGTTTGTTGAAAACGAAGCGTTTCAGAACCTTGTCCGTAAACTTAGGTGTTTTTGGTGAAGAAGATTGATTCTTAGTCATCGAGTCTCTCAGTCTTTTTTTTTTCCCGACACTATCTTCCCCCGATGCAGTGGCTTCGCGCGTCCGAGTCAGGCAGGCAGATTAATAAAGATGAGCTAATACGGTAAGACCGATTATCAGGGCCGAGCAAACCGGGTTCTGGGCTTGTGATAAGTAAACAAGGATTAGTAATTTCCAAAAAAAAACTTCATTTATTTATGTGAAAAAGCTCTGTGATCCATGAAACGGGGTTTTATAAACTTTCCAGCGATTTTCGGTTTTGACTAATGGTTATTTATCATCTTTTGTCGTTGACCATTGTTCCTAACAGTACTGTTCTGGGCGGCGCACTTGAGGACCGCACTGGGGCCTGAGCCTGGGCCTGGACTTTGGCCTGGGTTTCATGAGCGTGTTCGCGTTAAAGAACTCATTGATATGATGGCCAAAGAACAAGTAATTTCAGCAAAAAAATCCCACGTTTTGACAAAAACAATAAAGACCTGAGTCGATAAAAATTAATGGGACATACACAATGCTTGGTGTGGCTTTTTATGAATAAATTTTTATATACTGGTGACTCGAACTTTTCAACGTCTTTGAGTATATCTTGGTGTAGCATAATTTTTCTTAAGATGTGTGCATTGAGAGATAGTGCCCAATAAAGGTGAGCAATTTCAAAGAATACATTCAACCGTCAAGTATCACTCGCTGAAATGTTTCAATACCTAATTTCCTTGTTATTCTAGTTGAGTCCTGTGACGATTTGTGTGCTCTCCGCGTCATCATTCATAATGTCATGCATAGCTCATCCTCAGATTCCACAGCCAGCTGAACGTCTCCAAGTCCCGTGTTCTTAATTTAATCTTTGACAAGCACCAACATTTCTATCGTAGGTCGATACAAAATGAAACCTTTTCTTCAAGTCTTTAGAAAGGTGTCGGCCGGCGGGAACATAGCTAATGGCCACAATGTCTTCCGCGACTTGACACAGCATAGGAGATACTTCCTTTTTCGACCAATACACCAATACGTAAGTGTACTATAGCTTTTATGAGACGAGAAATATGGCCCCATTGCATACTTTTCAATGGAATTTGTCAAAGATGAGGAATGACCTCGTCTTCCGCACTCACTGTACTTGAATGTTGATCGCTTCGTTGGCTGATTTCTTGATCTTTAAACCACATAGCTTATAATTAATTCATTTTTCCAGCCCGTTACATTCGAGGCTTTTTGTGATACCTGTCAGAGAAGTGTGAAATAGATGCTGTATCCTGGGGACTCGGTGAATTAAAGGTAATCGGATAAAACAAAAAATACCGGACCCATTGTCATCTGGTACTTTAAATCCGCTAATTGGGGGGTTTCTTCTCACCATTGTGGAACACCCCATTGTATTTCTTGAACCACTTCAGATGTTTTCGTGGCTTTTTGTCAAAAACATAGATGAAATTAATTTTCATGGACTTTCCGAACGTATATTTTTATTCTGAAAGATTTTTGCTGCGTCGTAATTGTCAGATATTTTACGCCAGTACGCAACACTGGCTGCGAGAGCTGAGGGTGTGACAAAGGTGGTGTTGTGAAATTACTTTCTGAAAATTAAAAAGGGTCAATCCATGGTGTTTGTAGAAGTATATTGTGAGTGGTATAGTACATAAATCCTGGCACTGACTCAGTGATTACCAGGCCTTTCTTCGTGGTGTTGATGTGAATAAAATGGATGAAGGAGATCCTAACTTTTACATAATATGGTCAGCTGCCATTAATTCTCAGGTTTTGCTCACATCTTGGAGCCAAGGATATAAGAACCAGTGTTTTCTTTGGCTCCTAATTTTCCGGGATTTTTATTATTTTACGAGCTAAACTCGAACCGCGTTGGTCTGGGCACAGCTTCAGTGATAGGCAAAGATATGTAAGTGACAAATTTTTGGCATCTAAAGAAAATTTATCAAGCTCGTTTCAGAAGAATGTATGAAATCTTGGCAAAATTCCGCATGTGACAATGTTTAGAGGATAAAAAGAGGCTTGTGTAAAGTATAGTTATGGAACGTATGTATATTGCCAATAGTCAAAACTGTGTAGTCAAAAATGGCTAGACTGCACCCATTCTTGTGGTATTGATAGTATGGTTTGATAGAATGGTTTGACGGACTTTGGACATTTCGTTAAGAGGCCATTTTTTAAGTCGCTTAGTAATGCAAAGTTCAGTTGATTAACAGCTAAATATTTTGAAAAAAAAAAAACTAAAAGAAGAAATGCTAGTGTTGATGCAAGTGGACCTATGAAAAAGTCACTAATTACCAATGAATCAGTGGCCTGACGGAGGTGAAAGTCATTAATCGTTATAAAGAATGTGGAGCCGCAAGACATGGCCTTGCGCTCAGTAATCGTTGCATTAGTTCGTTTGCTGACGAGATGTCTAAAGACAATATATTTCGCCCTTATCTTTCATTTGCTGGACAGCGGTCTTTAGGTACTATTTTCAAGCAGGGTTCTTGCTGCTCAAAGCGTTGTCTGGCATTTTCTTCTTCGAGATTTTGTGGAGTTATTTTTTATATTTTTTGAAGGTTTTCTTGATATTTTTTTGGTTTTTTTTTTGATTTTTTATGATTTGGAACTCTTCATTTGGCTTGTTGCAAGCTTGCGAAGAATTGACAGCGAGATGGATCACTGTTGTTGTTGAACGGGATATTGCCCATTAAACTGAGGAGGGTATCCGTTGTATTGAGCGGGAACCGCATATTGGCCTGGGTAATTGAACTGAGGCGGAACTCCCTGAGGGAATTGTGGGTATTTTCCCCCCGGTGGGCCTTGCGCTGGAGCTTGTCCCTGTTGATGTTGCTGCTGAGGGGAAGCTTGCGTCTGCTTTTGATATTGCTGAGCAGCTTGTTGTTGAAGCGCCTGCTGTTGAAGTGCTTGTTGTTGAAGTGCTTGCTGTTGGATTGCTTGCTGTTGACCTTGTTGAAATTGGGGTTGGCCTTGTTGAGCTTGGGGTTGGCTTAGTTGAACTTGGGGTTGGCCTTGATAATCAAATCCTGCTCTTCTCTCTTTACCCCTGGGTAATTCTTCAAGCTTGAATGGTCTAGGAATTGTTTCTTCGTTTTCATTCACGTACAAGGACTTGTCTATGGTTGCAGGTATTGGCTTGATTTCAGTACCCAACTCCTGTTCTATTTGATACAAGGAGTACCGATCGTTCCAACTCATCAAGTTGATGGCCAAACCTAAATGACCAAATCTGCCGGAACGACCGATTCTATGCAAATAGGTCTCGGCAGATTTGGGAAAGTCAAAGTTGATGACCACATTGACGGCTTGCACGTCGATACCTCTGGTCAACAAATCGGAACAGACCAAGTTTCTAACTTTTCCTTGTCTGAACTCGTGGAAAACCTTGTTTCTAGCCTGTTGCGGCATTTTAGCATGGGAATAATAACATGAATAGCCAAGCTCTGTAATTTTCTTGGCTAATAATTCAACTCTATTAGTGGAGTTACAGAAAATGATCGACTGGTTGATTTGCAACTTGGAAAATAAAGTGTTTAAACAGTGCAACTTTTGTTTTTCTTCGACAAAAGCATAGAATTGAGAGATACCTCTTAACGTCAACTCGTCCATCAAGTTGATTTCGTAAGGTTTTGTCAAGTGCTTATCCATAAACGACTTGACGGCATAAGGGAAGGTAGCAGAAAACAATAAAGATTGTCTCTTCGGAGGAAAAAATGATAAGATCTGTTCAATGACACTTTTGAACTCTCTGGACAACATCTTGTCTGCCTCGTCCATAACAAATAAGGGGCATTCGGAGAAGTCAGCCAAGGATCTGGCAGCCAAATCTAATACTCTACCAGGAGTACCCACTAAGATGTGAACCGGCTCGTTCAATCTCAAAATATCGTCTTTCAAGTTAGTACCGCCAGTGGTGACCATGCAGTTGATTCCCAAGTGTTTACCCAAGGTCCGAACCACTTGGGACGTTTGTAAAGCCAACTCTCTGGTAGGCACCAATATTAACACCTGTGTTTTATTAAGTTTAGGCTTCACCAGTTGTAAAGCCGGAATCACGAACGAGGCTGTCTTGCCTGTTCCGTTTTTGGCTCTGGCCAAAATATCTCTGCCCGCAAGGGCCATGGGAATCGACTCCTCTTGAATCGGCGAAGGCTTCTCGAACCCTGCTTCGAAAATTCCCATCAACAACTCTCTTTTTAAATTAAGGTCCTCGAAACTCTTGCCCTTGGTGTTGAGCACATCCTCGGTCTGTACTCGGGTGTCCTTTTCGGGGATATTCAATGACTCTTTCCAGCTCTGGTCCGTCATTGTGTATGAAATTATTGGGTGTTCTTTTGAAGAATTATCTTTAATCGGTTTCGAATCAAGTTTTTTGTCAAAAGGATCGCTTCTTATTGGTCAGAAGGTTCTTCAGTCTTCTTTCTGTTTCTTTATTTCAAGTCGGCTTCAAAAATATTTGCTCGATAACCGCGGGAATGCAAAGAAGATAAGGAAAAACTCAAAAAGTGTAAAAAAATGGTCTTAGCCTGTAACAATCGTTAACTATAAAGTTATATAAACGCGAAGTCAAGCTTGAGTAGATATTGAGTTCGTAAGGTTGAACTTTTTGAAGGTTTTGTTCGTGTATTAAGGGGGATATGACAGTTTGGCATGGGTGGGACGGCGGCCGCCTTAATTTGTGGTTGGGCGGTGCACGACCGCGCGACGGAAAGTGTTACCCGGTCGCCGCAACATCACAGTGCATGCTGCAGTGGACAAGGCTCAAGTAGTTAGCTTGACCACGTGAGCAAAGACCCATTTTTTGCATGAGTAGCTCTAATAATCTTAGACGTAGAAGGGGATTGAAGTATTTTCAGGTGTATTTTGATAAGATTTTATTGCCCTAATGGCTCTTGCTTGTGTCGATGTTTAATTTTGTGGGACCCTCTGAGACCGATGCATGGCATGAGAGGTGAGATTATGTGTTCTTAGATAAAGAGTCGGTCCAGGACAACTCATGGCTTAGATTAGTTATTATAGGTTTTTCCGCACACGATATCCTTTATTGCTTCTGACCAAACATCTTTTTGAGCTCATCACCATTAATGCTCTCTCGGTGAAGGCCCTTGATTTATTAACCAATTCTTCCATAGCTGTGCGAAGTTGTAGGCCCTAAAACAGAGAACCAATTAATGCGGCCTCCAATCGGCCCCAATTGACCCGTCTCTCCATCAAAAATAAGGGAAATATATACATTGAAAACAAAAGATTAATTTGCAATAGAAGATCTTCGGTCTTCATTGAAACTGTATCAGCGGCAAAATCTTCTTGCCGTTTCTATCCCACAAAGGACAACACTCATGTCTGCAAATCGGGATCACCCTTTGTCATAAACAGGGCCGTGCGCGGATCGATCTCAGCAGCAGCCAACTTATCCTTCATGTGCATCATGATCTCCAGCTCGGTGGTGCGAAAAACTAGGCCTTGTTTCCGGATCTCATCCATGGATAAATTGAAGGGGTACACACATGCCTCATTCGGACAGCTGAGGATCACGTTTGATGCAGAAAGAAGATGTTTTCGTAGACCGGTGGCACAAAGGGGACATTTCATGGCGGGTCTCTTTTTCGGTTCTGATTTATGTGGGGTGATCAGAAAAGAAAAAACGAGTACAGCATCGCGCACCACGGAACTGGACCTATTTTCGCCCCAGGCCCCAGGCCCCAGGCCGTGAGCCTCTAAAAACAAAATCTCATAACCATACGTGAAGTTCCACATTTCTCTTTTGTAAATAAAAAACTTTTCCGGGACAAATTGAAAGAAATAGAGACTTTCAAGGCCAACTTATGCCAAAGTAAACTTATCTTCACTCTCATCCAGGATATTCATATCTCCAGTATTGGGCACTGGGCATTGCGTCCCCGCGTAAGGCCTGCGATGTTTGCGATGCGACCTGTGTCCTGGGCCCTGTAGGATGTAGCCGGTAGCCGGCAACCCTGGTACTTTCGCTTGCTTGAACAATACTCAATTGATCGAAACTCATATACTTATATACAAGTATATGCTAAGGAGAAGTACCTTCAACTGCTCAAATGAAACTCTCTCCAGAAACCGTTGAAAAGCTACAGGCGAACCAGGCCAACGTGCGAAACATCTGTATCTTGGCCCACGTGGACCATGGCAAGACGTCACTCAGTGATTCGCTTTTGGCCACAAACGGAATCATCTCTCAGCGCATGGCCGGCAAAGTGCGGTTTCTTGATTCGCGTGAAGACGAGCAGTTGCGTGGAATCACCATGGAGTCGTCGGCGATTTCGCTCTACTTCAAGATCTTGCGCCGCAAGGAATCGGCCGACTTGGACGATGTAGAAACCAATGAATACCTCATCAATTTGATTGATTCCCCCGGTCATATCGACTTTTCACTGGAAGTCTCGTCAGCATCGCGTCTTTGTGACGGCGCCGTGGTCTTGGTCGACTCAGTAGAGGGCGTTAGTTCCCAAACAATTAATGTCTTGAGACAATGTTGGGTTGACCGCATCAAGCCGCTCCTTGTCGTGAACAAAATTGACCGCTTGGTTACAGAGTGGCGCATGACGCCTTTGGAAGCTTACCAGCATATGCTGAAACTCATCGAGCAAGTCAACGTGGTGATGGCGTCGTTTTTCTCTGGCGACCGAATGCAAGACGATTTGAACTGGCGAGAGTCCGGATCGCTGGAAGCTTTTGTAGAGAAACTGGACTCAGATCTTTATTTTGCGCCGGAGAAAAACAACGTCATATTTGCTTCGGCCATTGATGGCTGGGCGTTTTCCGTGAGCACATTTGCCAAGATCTACCTGGCCAAACTTGGGTTTTCACAGTCCGTATTGGCGAAAACGCTATGGGGCGACTTTTACTTGGATATGAAAAACAAGAAGATCATTCCGGGATCGAAATTGAAATCTTCCCAGTCATCATTGAAGCCGCTTTTCGTCTCGTTGATCTTGGAACAAATCTGGAGTATCTACGATGCCTGTGTGATAGAAAGAGACGATGCCAAGGTCGAGAAGATCGTTGCAAAACTTCTGGCGAAAATCTCTCCTCGAGACTTGCGCTCAAAAGATTATAAGTCCTTGCTCAATGTGCTCATGTCCCAATGGATTCCACTAAGCCATGCGTTACTAAGTGCAGTCATTGAGTACTTGCCTGGTCCACAAAAAGCCCAACAAGAACGCATGGGTAAGATATTGGAAGAAGTATTATATAGTGCTGTCCCCTCGACGTCGGTCGAAAAGGGCCTGCTCATCGAGCCTGCTTTCAAAGACGCTATGATCAACTGTAAAGTATCCGACCCAGACGAACATACATTGGCATATGTATCGAAGATGATCTCTGTACCTGAAAGCGAATTGCCAAAGGAAGTCATCCAGGAGCTCAGCTCCGAAGAGGTGTTGGAAAAGCAGCGTAAGGTCAGAGAAAAGGCACGCGAGGCGGAATTGGCCGCTGCAACTGCTGCTTTAGAGGCAACAAAGTTGACCGATGGCGATGATATATACTTGGAAACGCGTCCAGACCAATTCCAATGGGAATTTGAGGACGACGAAGATGCCGAGCCCGAGCAGGAATTGGAAAAAGAAGTTCTAGTGGCGTTCACCCGAATCTTTTCCGGAGAATTATCGAGAGGTCAGCGTGTGTGTGTTGTGGGCGCTAAGTATGACCCTTCCTTACCCAAGAATCACCCCACAAACATTGAACAACTTAGAGAAGATATCGAAATCGAAGACCTTCTTCTTTTGATGGGCAGAGAATTCGTGCGTGTAAATTCCGTGCCGGCGGGGAATATTGTTGGTGTGGTGGGCCTTGGTGGAATCGTGTTGAAGAACGCTACAATCATGTCTGAAGTTCCTGATGGATTACCGTACCTCAATATGGCATCTACTTCGACATTAATCCACAACAAACCGATTGTGAGTGTGGCAATCGAGCCGCAGGACCCTTTCAAATTGTTCAGGTTGGAAAAAGGCTTGGATTTGCTTTCTAAGGCCGACCCTGTGTTGGAGTGGTATGTGGACGACGATTCTGGTGAGCTTATTGTATGTGTTGCAGGAGAGTTGCACCTTGAACGTTGCTTAAAGGACTTGGAGAAGCGGTTTGCACCTGGGTGCGATGTGGTGATCAAAGAGCCGGTGATTCCTTTCAGAGAAGGCTTATCGTATACTGGGGAGATTACTGCGCAAGCGGAAGAAGACCACTCCGATGATGGGGAGGTAGAGGTTACAAAGGAAGAGCTCGATTTGCAGCTCGAAGTATATCCCATGGACCCTGCTTTATGCAAGTTCTTGTCCGACAACGAGTCTGTGATCAGAGGCGTGGTTGCATTTAGATTGAAAAACTCCGGTGCTGACGGGTTGAAGCACGCACGTGATCTTCAAAATAGCTTGAGATCGGCTTTAGAAGAGTCAGAGCTAGACGCCAAACTTCTCGATGTGTTCGGCAACGTCGACACGTTTCTCAACAGCATCATCAGTTTCGGGCCAAAGAGAATCGGCCCCAACCTTTTCGTTGAGGATCCAGCAAATGGTGCTCAGTTTCGGAGAGTATTCGGCGAAGAAAAAGATGAGAAGTTTGAGTTCGAGAGCAATGTGTTGAGTGGGTATCAGTTGGCCATGAACGATGGACCTCTTGCATCTGAGCCCATCCAAGGAACAATCACAGTATTGAAAAGAACGTTTAGGCCCGAAAGCGAGGAGCTTTTGCTCAATCTCGGCGGACGTGTCTTGAAGAGAACAAAGCAACTTGTCCATTCTTCATTTTTGAAATGCTCGCCTCGATTGTTTTTGGCAATGTACACGTGCGAGATCCAAACATCGCCCGAAGTGTTGGGTAAAGTGTATGCGGTTGTACAAAAAAGAGGCGGGGCAATTATATCCGAAGAGTTGAAAGAAGGAACGCCTTTTTTTACTGTCGGGGCCAGAATCCCTGTTGTGGAGGCGTTTGGGTTTTCCGAAGAAATAAGAAAACGAACATCTGGAGCCGCAAGTCCTCAATTGGTGTTTGATGGGTTTGATATGTTGGACATAGATCCGTTTTGGATCCCCCACACCGAAGAAGAGTTGGAAGAACTTGGGAAGTTCGAGGAGAGAGAGAACATCGGCCGCAGATACATGAATGCCATCAGAAGAAGAAAGGGGTTGTTTGTTGACGAGAAGGTGGTGAAGAATGCTGAAAAGCAGCGGACCTTGAAGAAAGATTAGCGGGTTTCAAATGTCACTAATTGAGGAGGTATTTTGGATTTCCCATTACGACTTACATTCTTGAAACCAGCAATATCGCGATTAAAAGGGCTAGAATAGTCAGAAAAAGCCCAAGTTTCTCGAATCCGTCTGCTGTTGTTTTTGGCACCGACTCAAGAAAAAGCTACTCATGAGAAGGGGGAGTCTTACTCGAGGCCACATGGATTACAAAGACTTATTCTCATGCACTCCAGGAGAAGGAGTAAAAAATCTTGGATTTCAGCATTATAATTGCTTTTATCCTTTCCTGATAATCTCGATTTCTCTCTTTGCAATGAGCAGCCTATTGCGTGGCCCAAAATTTCGTCCTCCTGGCTTCCTTCTACGGTGACGATAACTAGTGTGGAGCCTTGAATGCGCGCGCGTTGGCACCACTCTGTGCAATATCCAGAAAAAGTTCCATGGTATTATAGAGCAGCACATCACGAGATATCCGAAACGCCAACCACGAACTTTGAGGCATGCTCAGAAAATGACAAAAGGAAAATACCAAGAGCCCAATTCCAAAGATCCACATATAAAATCCGTGCCACAGGCCCCTGAGACGCCTGTAGACGAGGACGAAGCAGGCTCCAAAGAAGTGCGTGAACACGTGCGTCGAGCTATAGCGATGGCAAGAATCCTCGATATCAAAAAGAGCTATGATTTCTGGCAAGATCTCGTGAGCAAGAACATGCGACGGAAGTTCAAACGTAAACAGGATGGCGAAAAGATTGGGGCCAATGTCGAGGCAGAAGTTGATGGTGATATTGATGATGATGTTGAAGGTGATCTTGATGATGACATTGATGACAATGAAGCTAGCGTGCAAGACTGTGTTTCAGAAGAAGGCGAGCATGACACATCCATGAGCTCGCTGCGCAGCAAACGTACGTTTTTCTCTGAGCAGGATTTGCGGTTTCTTCGAAAACACTTGGACCAGATTATTTCTCAAAATGGGATCCTGTTAAAGGATGGCGAGATGGACCAGCTTCTTGAGTCTTGTGTAGACGACGTGAAATTCAAACAAGGGTTCAATCCGTATGGGCACGATGACGAAGAAGGGCTTCATGACGGAAACTCCGGTCAGCATGAAAACGACATCGATGAGCCAATGGCCCAAGATGACTACGACGTGGATGAACTCCAAGATCATGATACGTTCCTGTACGATTACCCATCGAGGCACCACCACTTTGAAGTTGAATTGACCGACGGGCCACCAGGTAGTGGAGATCCAGATCCCGACGAGCCGTCCTGTGAGTTCACATTCGAGTATGATCGAGACGGAAAATTAATCCCCACTTCCAACAACATTGAAGAAAAGCTTCGGCTAATGAGTCTACAATCACAGATCTCCAATCAGGCGCTTTCACTGGCTCTGGCGCTGGCTATGGCGGTGGCCCAGGGTGCAAGCAGCAAAAAGAAGAAAAAACACCAGAAAAAGAAAAAGAAGAATGCGAAGAGCGAAGATGATCATGGCGCGTGTGGTGCATCGGGAGCAAATATGTGTTTGTTCTGCGAGTACGAAATGTTTTACGGAGTAAAGCCTATCTATTCGATGAAACGTCAGGACTATACGCATAAATGGGAGATGGAGCGGCGAATGAAGATCCGTGAGAAGCTAGAATCTGCCAAGCTGAATGCAAGAAGTAGGCACAAACATAGCCGAGGAGGGGTCGAGCCGGATTTCGATGACGAGCTGGACGGGAGTCACGGAACGGTTGAGGATGACTAATGATGAAAGCCATGATGTATTTAAGGGAACTGGATGTAAAAAAATAATAAAAGAAATCAAGCTGACAGATGACAAATTCAACGCAGGCTCATACCTACACGGACTATGAATTTGGAAACTTGTTAAACAAAGAACCAAGATCCATTTATTTCGCATTCCTTTGTTTACTGTTGGTGGGGCAAGCGATACGCAAGATCGCTCATGCTTCTGACCATACAAAGACTTTTTGTGGAATGAGTATGATCTATTGACAAGTTCTTCAATCTGAGAATAAAAGTATAAACTTTAAACCATCGGGGTTTGAATTTGCTCGTAAAAGCATCAACGGGTCGGGCTCCTTTGAACTTGCTCCGTGTGAATTTGAGACTTGTTCTTTTGTCTTTAAAAATTCAATCGTTTCCTTTTTCTCTACGCAAGCGTTTGTCGCCTCTTTATGAACAAGGCTTTATGAAGTCGCATTTCTAATAAAACACTTTCGGAGTTTCACCCCCTCCGTCATCTCAGAAACGTGGCTCAATTCGAAACCCTACATACAAGTATGCCGAGCCTATTGTCAGATCCCATTTGGATATTGTTTTCACAAAATTAAGCTTAACTGTGAGAGAGGCCAAGAGACGACTCTGAATTTCCAGTTGAAGCGACATATGAACAAACACAAAGCTCTCCTCCGAAGCGTTGGTTACTTCCTCTTCATATTCTGGCTTGGTGACATGGTACACATTGCCAAATTTTGCCTTAGTCTGCATGTTTTGAAGCTCTTGAAACCGTTTAAATTTGTACTCCTGTAAAAAATCTTCATCTTCTTCATCTTCTAGCTCTTCTAATTCAGCATACGTCTTGTTTTCGAGTCGATTCTCGTGCTGCTTACGCACTGCATCCTCCAAGGCTTGCTCAAGCTCTTCTGTCGGCGATCTTGGTCGCTCTGGAATGATACCATGAGCTCGAAGAATATCGTTCCATTCGGTGTCCTCTGTGGGATCGACTTCTACCACTCAGAGTGGGTCAGTGTGCGTTAATACAATACAAAAATATAGGTAGAATTCGTCTTGACAAAATATAAGTCAATTTCTGTTCCTTGCGTGGACTTCAACTTTCAATTCAAAGGATGTCCTTCTGCTCATAAGCTCATGAAACTTAGATTTTCACGTCGTGAAACGCAGGACACCTACTACCGGGAAAGAATTATTAACATAAAGCTTGAAAGGGCACTCTCGAAAACGAGTCTTTCCACAATCAGCATAGCCTCTTTCATCAATGGCAGGGAATTTGCGTTCGCCATCAACTGGAACTGAATCTTACGCATGCTATCTAGACATATAAAGACAGATTCTTGTGCGATTATCTAGACTTTCAGCTTAAAGATCCTTACAATGAAAACAGCGATAGTCTTTACAATCATAGTTCATATGATTGCAGCTTCCACTATAAAACGCCATGCCACTCTGCCTTCGCAACCGCACCTTGGAACCATGGACGATAGTTATATGGTAGCTCGAAAGCTAAGCCAGAGAAAAATACACACAAATATCAATGTAGAGGTTGCCATTAATGAGACTAAAGTCATAGAACGATGGCTCAAAACATTCGTTGAGAGTTTGAACAAATATCTCATTGGTCCTGATTTCGACCATGAGGGATTTGGAATGCACGCCAACCAGTTCCGTCGGCAGATGACAAGGTTAAGGGGCCTGGCTGAGTCCGTGGCTCTATCCAATAAGGACCTTATGGACCAATTGGCGTTCGCCGAACACAAGTTTCGAGTTTTGTTTGAAGCATCGGAATTGTTTTTATTCTTTAAACGGGAATGCGGCCCCCCTCAATCTTGGGTACTCGCAATGATCCGGCTCAACATTGAGCTCTTAGTATGGTTCAATTCCCACGGAATACCTGATCCATCGATCCTTGGATTTAATGAGACGATTCCCACTTTGCCTGCTCGATTGAAACTATGGAAAAAGATGTTCCGAAAATTAAAGTCGGTCCCTCTTGGCTTCCAGGTCGCCTTTCAAGACCAGCACATCAAAGCCACTACCACAGTCAAAACCTTAATGAGCTACTTCTCGCAAAAAAATATCTCCGCCATTGTAACTCCATGAATCGCTGCGGCTGAAAAACTCTGGAAGCTTTCAACGAGCGAGCGAGTGGATATTAATGTTAGTCGTTAGTTGTGTATTCTATGACCGAAGAAAGCCCATAAGAGTTTTCTAATTTCAGATATATTTCAAATATCTTACTAAGACCTGACCAATGAGCACAATCCGTAGTTTGAGGCTGCCACTTCATTCGGTGCAGCTTTAGCAATTGTGATTGTATACGGAGTAGACACGCCCAAAAGACTTCTTTAATCCCACGCCAACCCAGACTATTAAGGTCTATATTCGAAACGCATAAGCTTGTTCATAGGGTTTTTCATGATTTTAAAGTCGTCACATAAGTAGAATTTATCTGGTTTTCTCATACCCAAATGAACCACAATGTATTCTACACTAACCTATAAGGTAGCATCATGACTAGCTTTTTGCGGAAATAAATGGCTCCTCAACGCAAATAAGAGGAACAAAATCGAGCTTAAAAAATCAGAATATTGCGTCCTAGAATATACATATCCATCTATGATCTCAATCGCTTACGGAAGGTGGAGAACCACAGACCTCGAAGCTCATGGTTGAAAAAAGTGTAATTATTTACAAGGTATTGGTTTCTGATGACTCCAGACGTAAAGGTCTACTTCGCGCAACATCAAGCTGGCGCCATACCAACACCTCTTGTGATCCATGGTGTCATCAAATAGCATTGCTTTTTGAAGCAGTGAGTTGCCCTATAGAAAATAGAAAAATACATCCCGAAATTGTTCCAGGGAGCATCATCAATTGCCATAAATCGTCTGTCATTTCAACGCGTTAGAGAAGATTAGGATTTGCCCAGCACGTGGTAGACACACTCTACAAAATAAAGGATGACTTGAGGAATTAAAAAGAATATTTTACAGCAATATTTGGATAAGCCGAAACACTCACGAAAATCAGGTCTCCTCTGAGTCTACACTTTATCTGTCGGTTTTCAGTCATTCACATGGATCGTTTTGGAGTCTCTTCCTGAATGCGGCAACACAGATGATTCTCCAACTTATCTCCACCTACTCTCCACCTAACATCAATCAACCAGTCAAAGCACGAATTCGAGAGTCATTCTCAAATTTTGGTTTCTAAATATCAATTACTTCAAAAAAATACCCATGTCATTAAGATGCAAAAATCTCTGTCTTATAAACGGTTTGCTGCTTGTTCAGTTAATTGGTTTGGGCCCAGGTGAAGAGTAGATCTGGGCCGCGCGTTTTTGCCAGGCCTTGCACCATGTGCGGGCCAAATCAACAACAGCATAAACGTTCTCGATCAATAAAAACCCTAACCTGACCTTTGAATCACCAAAAATAGGGCAATTTTTGGCATAAAAACCCCGTTTATTTTCTTCCAATTCTTCACAACTCAAGCGCAACTCAAATTACATAAAATATGCTTGCCAAAAGTGCTACGCCTGCCACGCCGGTCACGAGACCTAAGTCTCACATCAATGACTCGTACACATGGGTCAAAGAATGGTATAATCCTCTTGAAAACACCAACTCAGGGTCCCTGAGCAACTGCAGGCTTAAAGGATGGGTTAAAGTGCAAATGCCGCCTTCGGATAATGCAATTGCTATCAGTTCCGACACGTTTGACTTGGACAAGCATCGATTCCTTATTGAGCCGGTCGACGAAACTCCTGTGGCTGAAGCGAAACCCGTGGAGGAACCGGGAAATTCCGATTTGAAGCTGGCGCTTTCGATGGACAAACGCGATGACCAGGTTTCATCGTTATCGGGGTTGGGAATGTAGGGGTTTCTGTCGATGTCACGTCTTTTAGACATGCTTTTCTACGGTCAATCTTTCCTGATATTTTGGAGCAGCAGATGTTTTTCTTGCTTTTTACTTTGTTTGCTAAAGGTCTAAGTTGGTATATGTATAGTAATCTATGTGACTAAGTCAGGATTCGGCACAGCTCTTTTTATAATTATACTGCTCTCGGCCTGCACCAGGTGTACTTGGCAATCACAAAATCACTGTTTCACTGTGATGAACGTCATGCCTTGTCGGGCCATGTCAGTTGCCTCCTGAAGCTCCGTGACCTTATCGAAATTCCATTGTTCCTCGGCAGAAAAATCAGCAGGCTCCTTTCCTGCCTTCAACTGTCGTTGAAACAGCCGCTTCACATAATTGAGGTAGTTCATTCTGGTAGGGTCTCCGCCACCCGTATTGATGATCAATAAAGAGTCCAGTGGTAGTTTCTCGTACAAGCGCGCAAGCCTCTTATTTAAGCTTTGAAGTAGACGTTCTTTATCTTCGGCGGAAATAGGTGGTTTTTTCCCTCCAGTTCTGTTTGCTTCGTCAACTAGACTTCCAGTATATTCCGATGGTACGGCCTTTCGCCCACAATTAAATTGAAGTTCCCGGAGCCAAAGAAGGTGAAATGACTTTGAAGCTAGTTGCTTGACTGATGTATCGATAGCCTCATCATCATTCATGACGACTGATTTAGTCAAGATTGGTTCCTTCACATCATTCAAAAGAGAAGCGTACTCATCCATCAGGTAGTCTATGAGCGAGCTTTCGAGCTGTGGGTTAACATCGTAGGCGCTCTTGAAGAGAGAAAGCCCCAAGACTTTACCAAAATCGGGCCCCTCAATTAATTTTAGCTTGACCAAGTCCAAACATGCCCTCAGATCTTCCACTGATGAGTGGCCTGAACCGTCCTTTTCACCATTTTGGATCGACCTCGCTAGGTAGGTTTCAGCCAAGTACTTCAAGGCGTGCTTGAAGGGGTGCCCACGATGATGGTCGAACATAAGAGACGTATCTATGATCTTAGGATGTCTGAGTTTCATTACATTTAAATCGGAGTTGAGAGAGTGCCCAATTAAGATGTCCTCTGCGGAAACTAGGGATAATACTTTCTCTTGAACATCCTTTAATGTAGTGGTCACTCCTGCGAGCATTTCCTCGGTGATACCCGAGTATTTTGTCACATAGTCCGTAATCTTCTCATCGGGTTTCACGAGTTGGTCATAAACAACTTCGTTCTGAAAGTTCACCATGGAGATTCTGGTAAGCACTTTTCCGGACTCTGTCTGACAAAACTCACAGTCTAAGGCAAACGTATGCGATCCGTCGTGCTCGAACTGCTTCGTCTCAACCCACCCTTCTGCGAGCATATTTTCAGGCGTGGAGTCTAACATACTGTGTATTGGGTAATTGTTGCTTTCCATTTGTTCTTTGCTTAAAAGCAAGTCGTATAGCACCAACTTCACTTCACTCATCTCTGCTGCACGCTTCTTTTTGGCCGTCTTCGTGAGAGGAAACTGCAAAAATAAGGTAGCTAGCGAAGGCATTGACTCAGGCATGGTGGTGGGAACCATGTATTTGAAGTGGTCATTGATAAACGGAAGATTGGTTTCCGAATCAGGTTGTTCTTCGAGCTTTCGAAGCCGTGGCTCGCTATTTGTCTTGGAGTCATTGCTAGAAGACGTGAAATTAATATCTGTGTCTTGAAGTTCCGGCACAAATGCAACAACAATGTTCTTCAATTTCCAGGGCGCGGTCAAATCGAACATCGGCGTCTTGCAGAGTCCTTTTGCTTTGAGCACGTTCAAAACGAAAAAGCGCAAGTCGTTCACGGAGAGGCCCTGATTTGCTTCCTCGAAAAACTTAAGCGAAACTTGTTCGTTGGTCCATTTGCTTTTCCGTTTATGAACTTTTCCTTGCACAAGAGCAACACTGTGAGCAGAAGAACGTCTTCTTTTAGTCAGAGACGGTGTAACACGAGTAGCTGCAGAGCCATTAGAAGATTGGGAAACTAAACTTTCTGTTGCATCGGTATCTTCGTCAAAAGGTGACAGAGATACAGCGACCGTTTTCTTTGCACCTTTCTGAGCCTCTGAGAGCATCTCGCGCACAATTTTTAGATCGTTTCCTGGATCTGACTTCGAAATTGAAAGACGCGCCGTATTCCGGGAAAGGTCCTCGGAGAAAACTGGTGGCACTTTATCAGAGTTCTCAAGCGTCATTAATCAAATAGCTCGTAATTTGGTGATTATGACGATGAGATCTCTTTTGAGATAACCAGTTTTGGCACAAGCTACGCGCGCTTCCATCTCTAGACTCAACTGCGCGTGCTTCTCACCACGTGACCATGACACTGACGTAGTGTCAGTGATTCCTCAAACCCTTAAGCTTGACAGTTCCTATGGGCCAGAAACTTGTATTAGAATCTTTTCTTGGGTTTTTACCTCAAGTGTTCAGTTGTTTATTATTCCAAAGACAACAAAAAACCGGATAACGGAAAATGGTTTAGGTCAATGGGCAATCGGAGCATGGACTTTGCCTTGGATCTCTTCTTCTAGGCTTTGCATGAACTCTTCATAAGTGATCAGTGGCACCTGGACAACAGGTTTCTGTAACTTCGTCTTATCCACAACTAGCCACTGGGTAAGTCTGCCCTGTTCGTTATGTCCAGTAGATTTTAAATTTATACTTTCATCAACTTTATCTTGAGCCAAAGAGTCCAGGAAATAATCGTCGTAGGCATCATTGAGATCGCCTATAAGTACCTCAGTACTAAGTAATTTTGTCATTTTAGTGTACTGAGGAGTCAGTTTCGCCACAAGGACGATTTTGCTCCAAGAATCCCAACCAACGGGTATAAATTGGTGAAGAAACACGCCATTGGTCAAAGGCACGCCTTCTGGCTTGTAAATGATGGTTTCGGCGCTAAAGGAGTCTTGGAAAAGTCGCGACGTGAGTGCCACCATAGCCGCTGTGTTGTCTATGAGCGCTTGGAGCCCCGAAACGGCGGCAAACCTGACCCCATGTTTGAGCGCAATGAAACGCAACACCTGTTGAGAAAAGACGTACTTTTCGTCGAGATAAGTGACCTCATCGACCCCAGTGGTATCGTGGATCACGGCCAAGCAAAATGCCTGGGGTAAGTCCGCGTGTCCAGCGGGTAGTGTGACGTGAAATTCAACAGTGGAACCTGAGCCAGAGCTACTGACATTAAGCATGTTCTGTTTGTATCTTGAGATATATTCATCTCTTTGGCTATTGATCAAATCCGGCACGCTCTTGTGTAAAAGAAGTCGGAGGATATCGACAAGAACTTGCATGTCTTGGTTCACTAGAAGAAAGCGCACACGAGGAAGCCGGACCATTTGGTCCAAGAGTTTTTCTAGGTAGGACATAAACGCCGGCACACGCGATACCACATAAATGTCGTGGCTGGCGTCGGCGGCAAACTTTATCGAAGTGCCATGGACGGCTTTGGGCAGACAAATGATGATGACGATATACTCTCGGTCCACCGGAAGGTCCGGCAACACATCCGCCTCCGACATGTGAGTGTTGCCAATTGTATACAGTTAAGTAAGAAATTGCTTTGTATGAGATCCGGCAAGATAACAGGATTAATTAGGGGACCTGGGCGGAAGAGTGGTATGGACTAAAGTTTATTTGATTGCAAATAACAGACGGTGCGAATGGTTAAGCGTGCGCGGCTGTGAGGTATTTGGACTTGGACTGTATGCTGAAGATGGAGTTGTCACTTAGGTAATTTTATGACACGCTTTTTTGGGATCCAATTTATATCCATATTTACGGTGACTGTGTATGAGTCCGTGTTTTCAGGTTAGATTCAATCACAATAATCCCAGATTCAAAGATAAAGCACTCAATTGGTTAGAGGATAAACGATGAGAGAAGACTTATCAAACCAAGACGAGCAATTGCCAGTTGGGAAAACGTCAATCCCGCGAATTGCATCAACTTTCCTGCCTTTTCTCGCTTCTAGACTACGAGGACTCAGATGACCAGTTGCGGCGCTCTTTCATTTGACTATGTTATTTTCGTTGTTCTTGAGGGGCAGCGAGGTGTAGGTGGTCCTTCGCAGCCCACTTTTTCATAAACATAGCGTTCATTGCAGGTATTCCTCACTGATTCTGGCAATAAATCTTCTTACAGTAGAGTATGTTCTCCCTAAAAGTTAAAGCTAAAATTTTTGAAGACTTGAGATTGAATTTTTAAGTAAGATAGACGAAGCGACAGCAAATAATGAAACGTGAGTTACTTGAAAGTGGCAACATCGTCCTTAATTACCAACTCCACTCTTTGGCTGCAAGGCTCCCTGCACTTATTGAATTTTCGCAGGTGAGGGTGATGGCACATAACATGTACCTTGACAGCATACGCCTAAAGACGTAATATTCAATGGAACGTGGTATCTACAATATAGGAAGCTCAGGACTCAATTAACATAAAACGCAAAGATCTTAAAAAATTGACTACCCCAACACCCAAGCAGGATATCGGAGAGAAGAGTAGTCTGCGTTGCCCAGCTCAGATCGAGCTGGATCTTCCTGCCTTGCACCCGTACACCACAACTACTCAACCAAGAGCGGTACGGTCTGTCGTGATAAGCATCCGAACATTGAAAGGCAAAACTATAAGCCTTCATAACCTGGACTTGAAAATGCCTGGCAATGGCAATTTGCTGGCTTTGGCCGACGAGGCGTTTCCTCTGGCAATTCCGGGAAATGTCGACGTGCCTGACGACAAAATGATCGATGATATTTTCGCCGAGCGGTCCACAAAACATGCGGTGGATGCCATTGATTACGAGGACATCGACGAGCTTGCTGATGACGACGAGGACTTACCTGAGGGGGAAACGGAGCTTTTAGGTTCTGGTTCAGCCGGTGGAACGGGCGTTTTGCTGGAAGTAGACGAACATGGGCTCCAGAACGAGGCCGAGGACGAGTTCGATGCTCTTTTCGGCGATGAAGAGGGTGAAAAACACGGGGAAAACGGGCTCTTCAGGCCTGAAATAGACTTTACGGGTCATCGAAGTCACGCAGGCCTCGATATGTTGCATGATATGAATAATGCTGTGGGGTATGAGGACGATGGGCTCAACGACCTTGGGCTTGGGTTTGAGGACGAGACAAATGAGGACTTGGAGCACGCGCTGGTCCCGTACTCCTCCGAATCTTTTACTGTACCACGCAAGCGCAAACTGTCCGAAATAGTTGCTGCCAAAACGGCGAAATTGCGCAAAATTGTCAAGGATATGGAGACGCGACACCGTGCACGCATGGTGCGCAAATATTTCCCCACATACTCGGCGGATAAGCCGTTCAACTTCCACGATATGGTGCTGCCGGACCCAAAGTACTATGCGTACAAGAGGCCGGCGATCGCTTTCAAAAAACGCCCGAAATCGCTCGTACCATTAAAGATCACATTGGACATTGAGCCCGATCAGAAAAAGGCATTCAAGTCTCGCAAAGGTGTGCTGAACGAAGTCTCTTACGTCAAAGGGGTCACACAGATTACTCAGAAAGACTTGGACCTCATTGAAGACTTGCATTCGAGGGGAGACCGGCTTCTCCAGTTGAAGGTTTTGCCCATAATGGAGCAGGATGATGTGGAGCACGATAAGTTCTCCGATTTCAGCAAGGACTTGGTGCTTGCGACGGCAGACTGGGACGATTACTCGATCATAAGTGCCGGTGGCTCAGATTCTGAACAAACCCCGCCTCAACCCGAAATACCTATCACCGAAACGTTCGAGCTGGACGAGATCGCTTATGACGACGAAAATATTCTCAACGCACAGATCGCTCAGGATACGTTTGAGCTAAACATGAACGACCCACATCTTCTCTTTGTGCCCGACACAAAGAAAACAGACCACACGAAGTCGAAGGCAGTGGTGCCCACGGATAATAAGCTACTACACCTGAAGTTCAACATCTCAAACGATAAAGCATACGAGATCTTCGAAAATAACTACAACACCAAGGTCCGGAGCCAGTTGAGTAACTTGAATATCGAGCACTCGATCCCTGCGTTGCGTCTCCAGACACCATATTATAAAATCAAGCTTAGCAAGGAGGAGGCGCGCGCGTTTCATAGGCCGAAATTTCAGGTCATTCAGGGCTCGCTCATATGTTTCTCAAAGCCACGGATACGCAAGAAAAAGAAAGACAGGGGAAAGACTCCACAGGAGGTGTTTGCGCGGACTAGTGATTTGTCGGTGACAGATTCAGCTGCGCTTATAGCCATGGAGTACTCGGAGGAGTATCCTGGCATATTGTCCAACTTTGGGATGGGAAGTAAGATGATCAACTACTACCGAAAGGAAAAAGAGGATGACAATACGAGACCAAAGGCGCTTCTTGGCGAAACACACGTGCTTGGCGTCGAGGACCGCTCGCCATTCTGGAACTTTGGCCACGTGGCGAAGGGCGACTTTGTGCCCACGCTCTATAACAATATGATCCGGGCGCCAATTTTCAAGCAGGAACCGAAATCAACAGACTTTCTTTTGATCCGATCGCAAGGCTGCGGCAACCACCAGCGGTATTTTCTCAGACGTGTGGACCACCTATTTGCCGTGGGAAACATCTTTCCTGCGGTAGAGGTGCCGGCGCCACACTCGCGTAAAGTCACCAATACCTCAAAAAACCGGTTGAAAATGATCGTGTTTCGTACGATGAATCAGAACGGTACGGCACGTTTGTCTGTCAAAGATATATCGCTGCATTTTCCCGACCAGAACGACATGCAGAACAGACAGAGATTGAAAGAGTTCATGGAGTATCAAAGACAAGGCGACGACCAAGGGTTTTGGAAAATCAGGGGCGCGGAATCGGTACCTACTGAGGACGAGATCAAAACGATGGTCACACCGGAAGATACCGCTCTTCTAGATTGTATGCAACACGGGCAACAAGTGTTGGATGACATTGATTCGCTCTACAACGATGACGCACGAAAGCTTGATTTCAAGAAAGATAAGAATGACGCTGAGAAAGAGGAGGCCGAGGCCGAGGAACGAAAGGAGTTTGAGAGGAAGAAAAAAGACAAGGATGCTGATATCGACGAGACTATCGACGAAGGGCTTACGCCTTGGAGCTCTTCGCGAAGCTTCATTGTCTCGAATCAAACGAAGGCGATGTTACAACTTAATGGTGAGGGTGATCCAACCGGAATTGGACTAGGCTTTTCGTTTCTTCGTGCGACTCAGAAGCACGGGTTCAAGCCCCTAATGCCGCCGCCTAAGGACACTGTTCCTAAAACCACTACTGCGTCTTTCCAGCAAAAACTATACGAGAACGAGATCTCTCGTATCTGGTATGGCCAACGAAGCTCGCTCACTGTGGATAATACCGAAGGCCACTCTCTTGATGATATTTACCGAGAGTATAAGCCCTTGGACCATGTTGATTACATCAAAAACAAAATCGACAAGGAACGCGAGGAGATTATCAAGAATGAAGGCCAAAATGCTGCGAACCAAAACGTGTTGCGGATCACGAGACTCATAAGAGACGAAAATAATATTGTGCAAAGAAAGGTGGAGTATTTGCACGACCCAAGATTGATTAAGGCATACATCAAGAGAAAGAAGCAAATCGAAGGAGATAAGATGTCCATGGCCGACGTCAACGAGATCATTCCAACGAACGATGCAGAAATGAACAAAATCAGGCGGAAGGCCTTGGAGGAAAAAATCGCCAATCTTCAAAAAAGGGCGAAGCTCAGCAAGGGCCGTAAGCCCAATAAAGATCCTTTGCACTTAGCAGCAGCAGCAGGAGGAACTATTATTGATGCCAACACTGTTATGTTGCCTGATGGCTCGATCGCATTTGGCGGAAAAGGAATTGGGAAGGGCAAGAGTACGACACGGAGATGTAAATCCTGCGGGGCATTTGGCCACATTAGAACCAATAAAGCCTGTCCTCTCTACCATGCTACCAAAGGGGGTACAATTCAGATTCCACAGGACCAAAAAGATGTTCTACTTGCATCGGTGAAGGATAGGCCAGAGGGACACGAGTCTGTAGTTTCCAGCAACGAGACTCCCGCTGCGGAGACCCCTGGTCCAGGTAGTCCAAGATTCGCCTCCAGTTAGCGATAGAGACCAAATGAAGCAAATATTATATATTAGAATAGAACGGTTATGGCGACTGTGGCCAAAACTATTAGGTTTTCCGGTTCTACCCGGAAAGATCTCGAAAAGTTAAATATTATATGGTCCGACAAACCGAGCGTCTGTTTCTGTGGCCCAATTAGCACCACATTCTATAAGTCCGATACCAGATGGGCCTGGACCGGACGTACGCCCTCTCCTCGGCGATTTCTTGTTTAATAATCTCAACATCCATCTCTCTTCTGCCTGTATCCAAGTCTACCTCGTCGAGTCTCACCATCAACTGACTCCACGTGCGATTATATGTCTTGTGACCCGCCCATAACACGATCATGAGGGGCAACGAAAGACAGTTTTTCCAGAAGGTCACGTTGGAGGCTCCTTCATTGCCAATGGGCCAGATGGCAGTCCAAATCAAACCAACGACAATCAATGCCAAGATGATCATCCCGGTGATAGATCCCCAGATACCTGTAGGGGCCACGAAAAGTACCTCATCGGTAGACCTGCCTTGTTTGGAAAGCGCCCATCTGAACCTGATGTGGGTGAAGCAGATGGCGATCCACGTAAAGAAGGCGGCCAAGGAACAAATGGAGAAGAACCATGTGAACACGTCACCCTGATGATCGGGGTCTGCGGCCAAGAAACCAAGGAGACCAAAAAGGTTGGTGATCATGATGGCCACAAGCGGTCTACCAGCTCTGTCAACGTATGCAATGCTCTTAGGAAGCAATCCTTGCACAGCCAACGAGGCCAACGAACGCGAACAACCATAGACGGATGAATTTCCCACGGAGACGACGGCGATCAAAATGACGGCGTTCATTATATCAGGAAGGACCTTGATGCCGCCATTGTTGATCGCAATGACAAATGGCGAAGAGGTGATATCTTCCGAGGACTTTCCAGAAAGCAACCGGTCATCGGTGTAAGGCACCAAGCACCCAATGACGACCGCCGTCAAGATGTAAAAGATTGTGATTCTCCAGAACACCTGTTTCGTGGCCCGGGGTAAAGACTTGCGAGGGTTGGCGGTCTCAGAAGCTGCCAAGGCCACAAGCTCCACACCACCAAAGGAAAAAGCCGCCGAAATGAAACAGGAACAAACACCTTTAAAGCCGTTGTTAAACGCACCTGGTCTGTGCCAATACTGGGCACCAATATATCCCTCGTCGCCTGCACCGCAAATAAGACAAATACTCAAGATGATGAAGCCAATCACCGCAATGACCTTGATGATGGAAAGCGAAAACTCCACTTCACCATAGCCCTTGACGCCGAACAAGTTGATCGAGCAGATTACCACGTAGAAAATTGCAATCCAAACCGACGGGTTGATGCTGGAGTTCCAATACTGGATCGTGAGCGAACATGCAATCAACTCTGAAGGAAACGAAATCAACCACGACAACGCATATAAAAGACCCAAGGTAAACCCCCACGAGGGGTCGACGAACCGCGAAAAAAAGGCGTTGAATGAACCCGAAACAGGGAATTGTACAGACATTTCACCCAAGGCATTCACCACACAATATAACGAGTACCCCACCAAAAGATACGATATAAGTTGGCCTGCGGGTCCACCTTGCCAAAGAGCATACCCAGAGCCAACGAAAAGACCCGTACCAATAGAACCACCAATAGCAATCATTTGCAAGTGTCTACCCTTCAACGAGCGTGCCAAGGGGTGCCTGCTTGTGGCGTAGATGGACTTTTCCATCTCGGTCATTTGCGACGTATCGACGCCATCGTCCTCTAGATTGATCGGCTTGAAGGAGTCGATGACCCGCGTGTAAAATGGCTGTTTTTCGTATTTTGAGTTGCTCGAGTATATCTCGGAGCCGCCGTCATGAGAGAAGTCTGAGGACTGTCCAATATGGCTATCGGCGGCCCCCATTGTATACTCAGGCCCGTGTTCTATTTTGTTGTCCATCTAGTCTATGTGATGTTTAGCTTCTAAAATATTTTCTCAAGCAATCAAGAGGATCAAGGAGGCAAGATCGAAGTGTTTCACGTGGCAGATTCCAGATTTGAATGTCAATTTCAGATGCTAAAAAGAAACCAGGAACCTCGAAAATGGGTGAAATTATCCAATGTGAAGATGTTTAAACAGATAGCCCACTCCGACTTCAAGAACACCTGTGACAAAACTAAGAATCTATTCTTCTTTCTCTGTCAAGACAAATAGATAAATGATGTCGGACCTCTATTGTGCTAATCCAGGGCTCTTTTAATGTTATCAGAAACTTTCTCGGCATTTCTCTTGATGCCTTTTTTCCGCCGCGGAGGCCATGCAGGATCCATCAGTCTAGACTGCATGGGGCCTACTCTACATATAGCAGGAAAGACATGAATGGGGAACAATAGAAGCTCACGCAACCAAAATTTCTAGATAAACGTTATTCAATATCTCTCTGCAGAAGGAGTCCATGGCTCACAGTTGTCTTTGTAATCTGCGATTCTTTATTGACCCACAAAAATCAAGAAATTGCCCCAGTCCATCGTCCTGCATCCAACCATGCGTATTCCGATCCTGGCGATACTCAAATGCAAACGGTCAACTAGAGCCTCACCATGCACGAGGAAGCACGACACCCAGACAACTCGGCGGCCTTGCACATATATTTCTGAGGCAATTCCGGTGGACGGGAATGATCCATTCTTCTGGGCGGGAGCTTTTTTGGTCACGGCTGTTTTTTGAGAAGGTGAAACTTTTGAAATAAAACGAAATGAAAAGAAATTCAAGCTTTGTAATGTCATGTATTATGTTCATGAAAAATAAACAATAAAAAAGTAAACAATAATAGTGGCCATTTCTTGAGGCTTCTACTGTGTGCGGTGGTTCAAATCGCCATACCTGCATTAGCTCAGTGAGACCACCAGCATCCACGTGTCTCACGTGGCCCCTCGTCTTCCTCGAGTACTGACACGGGGTTGCATCATATAACAGTGGTAAGTCGATCTACACAAGTTTTATCTACAAAGATCTCAGCTGGGATATTTGCAGGGGAATCCTAAAAAAGTAGTACTCCACATGGAATGTGAAGAATTTGACTGCGGCCGCGGCCGTTCCTCGGTCGCATGTCGCACGTCGCATGTGTGTGAGTGGGACTGTGGGTGAGTGTGGAGAACCTGGAGACAGATCTTGGCACCATGGTTCTTAAAGGAAGAGAGAACAAGGGATCATCTTTCATTAGAGAAGGTATAGGGAAACAATGGGCTTGTAAATACGGGCATCTTTTACTTTGGGTTATGAGTTTGAACAGAAAATGGGGCCAACAACCAATCTCTCCATAGAGTCTGCATTGCTTCGAACCCTGATATCGGTGTCTAGCAAGTTGAGGATTATTTTGTGGGTCTATTTCACGTCCAACCATAGGCGAATTTTGAATTGTTTTTTAAAAGCTTGGCTTTATTTCGGGCTGAAATCATTCTAACCTCTTTGTTATATTGCACATGAGTGAGTTCTGGTCACTCCACGTTCTACTATTGCTTGGTTTACTTATCACGGCTAGGGTCACATAGCTGAGAACTCTCTCTGAAGAATGCCATTCTCTTCTCGAATCTTAACACATAATGAGATAGTCGGAACTCTTGCAGAGAGTCGCATCGTCATTGAAGTGACGAAACCTCTAAATTGGACTGACGAAACCTTCAAAAATGTCCTCTGTCTTCCTGGCGATTCGGCATGAAACATCAATAGGAACCGGCGCTCATAACCGGTGTGATTGCGCCCCCACATTCACTCCACAACTAGTTTTCTTTGTAATCTCAAAGATTTTATATCTCATGAATCAGTAGCTTTTCAAAGTCTGCAGATTCATTTTGGAAAAAGGTGATTATCTTGTGACCTCTGACAAGCACACACCCGATTAAAGGGAAGTGATAGAGCAAGAAATGTCTTCCAGATACCCAAGGGGCAAATTTACACACTACAATTCTTTTTTGTCAGTTTTTATTAATATTATCAACAATTTGCTTATTGATACAATGCCGGGGTCCTGGACCATGAAAAGAAACATATGAAAAGAAGTATATGAGAAGAAGTATGCTAAGGTAGTGTAATTAATCGATATTAATTACCTTATTTGTGGGGCACGTGACAACGATCCTTACACCTCCTACTTCAAAACTGTCATCGATCCTAAAATAGCGGACTTTATTCCTGACAGCAGAAGGCACTCATAATAGAAGAACTTACGAGAAAGTTATCAATTGAATAGTATTTGAAGACGTTGAATGGTAGGGATGAAAGCACGGGCAAACGTGACCCGCGTCATGTGACCAAGTTTTCTCCACACCTGATTGGTCGCAAACTGCCATTCCCCACTATATGTAAATATGAATTAGTCGCTCAATCACTCTCCAGCATGATGTAGGATTTTGACCGACTCGTATTCGGGATCAATATCCTCGAAAATCCTTTTGAACGAGGATCTTCTATAGTAGTATTTTGTCATCAACACGGCGCCGCATGCGTAGAGACATCCTCCAACTAGGAGTGCGCGCCGTGGAGATACTTTGATTGTTGTCAAGGGCATTGCAATAATGATGGGTCTTGATATGGAAATTGGTATCGAACAACTGTAGGCGCCAGAAGTGAAAGGCTTCGAAAGTGGTTATTGGTTTTTATTTTTCTTCTCTTGATGAACCCCATGAATTTATACGTGCGAGCGAGGTCACACCACTCTATTCTGTGGGGTGATTTTCCCCGGTTTTTTTTATGCGCTTACTTGTCCACGCACAGTAAAAACACGCGGATCGAACCATTCTGGTTAATTACAGCAATGTGCATGATCACGTCCCAATCACTATTCGAAAAGAAGCAAGTTGAGTGGTTTCCCGAAGCACCCCGCGTAAATGGACTGAATATGTTTAAGAAAAGGGGTGATTCTGATCGAATAGAAAGATCCACGGTCCGTCTGGATCGGTCAAAGTGAGAATAAAAGAGGTGCAAACGATCACAGGCGCAGTGATGTCAAAACAAAAAAAATGAGCGAGGAAACTGAGCCGTAAGTTCTTCTTTGGCTGGAACAAATTCGTGGACGGATCTCTGGTCTTTGTAGCGTAATTCAACGTAGTGAATCATTATGGTTTCCCATATGACTTGTGAAGAAGAGAAGATGACGCGATAGTCAATTAATACGTCCTGGTAGTATCGTTATTGGTAAGGCTCGGAAGAAAATGGCCCACAATCATCATCGGCAAATCAAATAAGTCTCTTTTGACGGTCCACACCGAACAAAATTCAATATACCCAACATCCTCAAGCCGAGCGTTTGTTTTTGATTTGGAAAGTTTATCGGAAGGTTTTTTAATCAATTTGCACTTAGTAAAGATTGTCAGATGGAGACTGCCGATAGCCACGGATTTGAAAAGACGAAAATACTCGACGATCGATTCATCATCGTACATAAGTTCCATTATGAATGTTCTTTTCGAAAGCACATCCGAGATATTGAGACCCAAAATGTCGGCCAAGTGGGCAGACATGGACACGATTTCACCTGTTCGACGCCAGATAATCATTGGCGAAGCATTCAATCGAGAGAGGTTCTCGAAATCAAGAAGACACCGCTGGAACGACATTTCCAAAAACTGGAAGTCAAACGGCTGGAAAAGAGATTTGTGGGCGCTGATAAATGTCGGGCGATACGATGCAATGAGTTTGAGAATCACAAGCAAATTATTCCGTTTGCGGCTTTTTTCCTCGCCAGTGATACATTGGCCGGTAACGGAAAACCGCGTCTTGAGAAAATATGTGAGCGAGTGGTACGACAGCGGGTAATCGAAATTGATGATTCGATTGGAGTAAATGTCCTGGACAGTTTGGTATATATGATGCGACAATAGCGGCGACACATACTCATGTTCGTCGCCTGCACGAAGATCGAAATTGAACCCGTTCTCTCGGGCGCTACGGCCGTCTCCGTCTCCAAGAGATATATAGGGCCGCGTATTGTGCTTATCACTATCGGCATCTCCATCAAGTCCATTGAAAAGGTCTGGGCCCATGAGCTGATCTGGTACTGCCAGGGAAAATGCAAGTGATGGAGACGGCGACGGAGGTTTGGAAATAAGGTCCCCAAGCATCATGTACTCTTGATTCAAAAACATTGAGTTGAAGTTAGCTGTAGTGGAAGGCGTGGAGGACGCTGTTTCATGAGTACTTTGGCCCTGCTGCTCGTGAAACTTATCGAGGGACGACATGTGTGCTGAATCCAAGACGCTTGGTGCTAGGTTGTTTCCCAAAGTGTTTCCAAGATTGTTTTCAAGGTTATCTCCAAGGTTATCTCCAAGTCTATCTCCAAGGCTATCTCCTAGATTCCGCCTGAGATTATTATTTAGGTTGTCTCCCAAGTTCTCTTCAGGCTTGGGTCCTAGACCCTCTCTTGAAATATCTCCAATCGCCTCGATATTACCAAGACCCTGCTCGCTCGAAACCGTGTACGCCAACCCAGAAGCATATTGACCATTGTCCAACTGAGGGTTTATCATGTACCCCGCATCCAAAGATGTCTCTTTCTTCAGCAGCGAGGTCTCGCTGAAACACTCAGTGCCACTTGATTCGCTCATGGTCGAACCTTCTGGATCTGCAGCCTTTGCGCTCTTCGCACCACTTTGGCGCTTTTTCTTTTCGCCCACCGGCATCAAGTACCGTGCTTTTTTCCGCACAATGTCATGGCACTCGTGCTCGATTTTGCGCTTGACGCAGTTTTTACAAGGCCGAGTGTTGGAGCACTGGAGATGTTTTGAGTGGCAGAAAGTGCACGCACGCAGTGTGGGCTTGCGCTCCATTTTCTCCCGTAAGCTCAACGGTCTGGTCATTTTTTTGGGATCTATTCAAAAAACAAACCAAAAAAAACTTGAGGCTTTTCGTGTGTGACATTCGGTTAGGAATTTCAGGAAAGGGGAGGGGATGAAAAACTTGATAATTCTTAGGGCTTTTTTCCCGCCGGTAGCTCTTCCTGGTCTTCTCGTTTATCCCTTTTTCTCCTGGATCCCCTTTATCTCTATTTATCTCCTTTTTCCCGCAAGAGTCTCTTTTTCTTTATAGCCGTTGGGCGTTTTGTTGATAGTGTTGTCTGGGGTAAAAACGTGGGGTATCCCGGCGAAAGCAGGAAGCAGACTCTCAACTTTTAACTGCGCGAGTGTCTCAAAGTTCACCTGGCGCGCGCAGGACAAGACGAAACATGCCGAGGCTCAGGCCGGGGAAGAATGTATGTGCTGGGCGAGCGATGCAGAAGCTTTAAATTTTCGATGAAAAATAAGAATAATCAAAGAGCTCATTTTCACGAACCAAAAAGAAGTCTACGAAATTATATATTTCTCGGGGTTTTGCTGGAAAGAAGTTCAAAATAGACGTTAGGCATGATGGCACAGTGGTACCTAGAAGGCCAATTGCAGCCATTTCTGGAGGGAAACAGGAGCGCGACAAAGGTTTGAAACTTCAAATGGTGTCAATGAGCTTTGAGGCTAGAAATCACGTTTCTGGAACTTTTGGAGATCTGGTATTCTTTTAATGACAAGAACAAAACTTCCACTGGAAGATGGCCACTGATACATATCTTCTTGCAAAGATCATCCTTGAAAGTCAGGACTGCAATTGGAATTATCCTTTCGATCAAACATCATGTATTGAATGAGCTCATGAAATATTTCGAAGAACCAGGATTCTCTCTACAACTGTACTTCAAATGCCAAAAACTCTAGATTTTGAAGCGTTTACAAGTGCACCAAGGCCAGTTTTCCGAATCCTTTTTGACACTTACACATGACTTGACTTCACTGCTTGTTTGGAAAAGAGAGCGTAGCGGTGGTGGGTCAGTCCGAGGACGAGGTATAGCCACGTACTAGCGATGTCACGCAAGTCTCGAAATTTTTCAATAAGAAAAATTCCAAAATGATCAGCTCTCCTTAATTTCAAGCCATTCATTGAAATTCCCTTTCTGGTGAGGATTGTTTGATTATTCATGTCATTCAACCCAGATTCGTTACCCCCATCGTGAATGCACACCGAATCCCGATATTCATGTTAACTCTCTGTGCATTGATACCAACCAAATGTAAGATAGGGATCCTCGACTTGCTTTAGTTTTTAAGTATTTCCTCAAACAACTTCGTTTTAACATGACCTAATTGAGGCTGTCTTGTCTAAATGACCCACTTCGTTAAAGTCATGCACTTGATGCGTGATTTCTTTTGTCCCTCTTGGACAAATCGATAATCAGACCTCCAACAATAAAAATAGAAAGCGCCTCTTTCACCCTGAACCACCTTCCTATTTATACCGATGCACGTAATCACCTTGGCGAAATTCATTTACTGAACCTGGCGAAAACTCAGCTTATTAAATTGCCTGTCTGAGGTCAAAGTGTCGCGGTGGATAAAGCCTCACAGCGTGTGCAGGCCGCAGTCGTATTTAGTCCCGAAAACGGCAAAAGCGCTGATATGCGTACGCACCGTATTAGGAAATAAGTACTCCACAATTCCGAATCTCATGCCCCATAATTAGATTTCACATTCATGTCTGCTTCTTTTTGAAGGTGCATAATGGACTATAAAGTATGGCGGTTTGAGCCCGTAAAACTCGTAAGCTTCCTCTTTTTTGGACTCGTCACACTGACTTCTCTTTCAATCGCTCGGTCGATCTCTCTCATTGACATAGTGCGGCACACATATCTACAGAATAATGAAGTTCTCACTTCTTCCTCTATTTCTTTTCATATCCACGCTCACGTTCACACAGGCGATACCGGTGGAATACAAGGCGCTTAAGGCCGGTAATGGGTTTGTGATTGCCGAAGTCAAGCGGGAATTCCCGGAAGAATTACCCGCAGAGTTGATCCAGTTGCAAAAGAAAGACATTCCTGCGCTCACTGTGCTTTTCCAATCCTTGAACAACTCCGGAACTATTGCATTGGCCAAGACCGCTTTGCAGCTTTCCTTGACGCGTCAGCAGGCATGTAACTTCGTGGGTACTTTCATCGAGTCCAAGGGCTTGCAGAAGATTCTTGAGGCTGCAGACAAGTCCGGGTTGGCGTTTGACTTGGTGTTGATGATTTTGACCCACTACGAAACGATCGACGGTCTTATCAAAGTGATTCAATACGGCAAGAACGGAGGCGGCAACAGCTCTTCGACAGGCAGCATTACGGGAGACATTGTTAGCGACGCCGGGAACACTGCAGGAGGTATTATTAGTGGCATTGGCAATGCCGTCGGAGGCACTATTGGAGGCACCATTGGGAATATTATCAGTGGCACCGGAAACACCGCCGGTAGTGTTGTGAGCGGGGCCGGAAACACTGCAGGCAGTATTATTGGTAATGTCGTCGGAGGCATCGGCTCGCTTTTTGGTCTTGGCAGCACTAGAACAAGCTCTGTTTCGAGCACCAGCTCGAACTCTACCACACCGGGATCTTCGAGTTCTGCGGCATTCTCGCTCAATCTTGGAACCGCTACGGGACTTTCCGCCACCAGTGCTGCGACTGCTGCTGCCACAACGAAAGCTACCGCTGCAACTGCAGCTGGAGGCTTATTAGCTGGCTTGGCCACTGCAATTGCCTCCCCAGCAGCATCAGGAGCCTCCGTAGTGGCCTCAGGAGCTGCCAGTGTCGCCACTCAAGTTGCCCCGATTCAAAACACTGCCACCACTTCTACCACCACTGGAGCCATTGCAACAACTACTGCAGCTGCTGCAACTACGGCCACGGCAAGCACAGGAAGTGTTGCAGGAACAGTAGCCAACGGGATTGGCGGCCTTGTATCGAGCATTTTCGGGCGCGAGGATCTTGGGGAAATCGCCGAAAGCGAAGGATTAATTGAGGTCATGAAGAGAGACGACGTGGACGCCAATGAATTGATGCACGAGATCTTGAAGCGTGCGCTCGACGAGAACCTCACCACGCTCCAAAAGAGAGATGCGTTGAGTCTTGTGTACGCCCAAATCATTGGAATCATCGGCACAGACTCCAACATCGAGCAAATTTTCGAGTCTTTACAAAAGTCCGGCTTAGCCATCAACGTCGCGTACAATGCCTTGATGGACTCGGGCTTCTACCAATTCGACGTCCAGCTTTACAAGTACCTTGTGTCCAAGAACCTTATTTCCTTGACGTCTGTGCTCAATGCGGCCTTATCATCTGGAGTCGTCGTCAACACTGTCTCTAAAATTGTCTCCAACACGTCTTACCTAAGGCTTGTGGTCAATTTTGTAATTGCCATTTTTACCGGCAAAGTCAAGGTGCTTGCTTTGATCAAAGAGATCTTCTAACCCTGTAAAATATATAATTACATCCAATATGCCATAATATCCGCGGACTTTCATGTTTTGTAGCAACTTGGTTTCAAGACGATAATGTCAAGTCTTTGAAGAAACAGCCGGGCCTGAATTTTTCAAACCCTTTATTTGCTGTGCTGACGGCCGTGATCGATTTACACGCCCGTTTTTATACGTCAAATGATGGGATGACTTTTTGAGAATGAATCGCTGAATGTGTGTCACCCAGCTGGATCGAAAACAGAATGTCAATGACAAACTCATTTCATTTCTTTGGTCAAATTAGAACGACCCTTAAGCATGTGGAACGAGAAAATTGAGTTTTCCCACTTCCAGGAACGTAGTTGAAAGATGCTGCACGTGAGCTGTTGTACCGGAATGTACGTCACCGCAGTCCCAAAATGATGCATGGCCCAATTATAGCCTTTGTATTGTCCACTATGCCACTTCTTTGCGATGGACCTTTGAGCGTGGTAAATCAGGAAAAAGCTTTGGACCCGCGTAAAGATGTATCAGTGTAACAAATATTGATTTTTTTGACCCCAGTAGTTTCGGAGCAGTCACGCCACTCATATCGTGAAGATTACACGAGAAGCGGCGTCC
>JAKTYA010000021.1:0-69909 GCA_030561745.1 Metschnikowia gelsemii
GGATATTCCGAGTGACACTGTCCTGCTACCATCTTAGGAGCATCACGTGTAGTCACGTGCTATGACACCACCTTTATATGCAATACCTTGCCGCGCCTTATAAATATCAACGGAGGATTCTCCAATAGTTCTTGAAGAATTAGCGGTTATTTAGTCTAGTTAATATACGTTATACTATAAGCTTGCCTATTATCCGCTAACAGAGATCCCCCAGACCAACCATTGCATGCTCATCCAAGGCTCTGTGGCCGAGCGGTCTAAGGCGGCAGACTCAAGTTCTGTTATCATATGATGCGCGTGTTCGAATCACGCCGGAGTCAACTTTTTGATATTTTGCTAAAAGGCGTGAACTTAAGCTTGACATTTCTTGTTGACTTTTTCTGTTTTTTGATTTTTATGTACTTCGCCCAATAAGGAAACACTGGAAATTGAGGTGCGATTTAGAAATCTTATGCATGCCCAACGACTCTATTTTTGTTTTTCTATTTAAAAAGCTATCTAAGGGGAGTTTTTAGTTCGAGTATTGTTTTGTCAATGTAGTCAGCAGTCCCAACCAAGCTGATTTGTATCATTCTAATACTTGAAGAAAAGAGAATGCTTTAAAGAAAGTTAAACACTGAATTTTTGTTCACAAGGCGACAATTCAAAGACTTTCATCTTGAGTTCTCCTCATCTTTTTGCCTGATACATCATATAGAAGCCCATGTCCCACATCAGAGAAGATAATCTTCGTAAGTCTAGATTAAAAAATTGTGTATGGTGTTGCTGTTGTTGCAAAATTGAACTGGCTGTTTTGTTTCACATTCTTTTGTCACCGAGTCGTGCGACATACAGAATTCGCCATTCGCGTACACACACAGGTCTTATCAGGAGATCTTGAAATGCAATGCATTCATTTGTTAGACATAACATTATTAAAGATATTATACAAAAATTGTCATGACTCAAGATCAAATAATTGGATCTTTTTTAGATACGGACTTGTATAAGTTATCGATGCAGGCAGCCGTATTCAAGCACTTCAAAGACGTGCCTGTGTCATATAGATACAAGAACAGAACGCGTCATCTTAGACTAAACAGCGAAGCTGTGACGTGGTTGAAACATCAGATCACGGCTCTAGGCAATTTGCAGTTCACAAGCGAAGAATTATCCTATCTCCGTGAGACACTACCAATGCTTCCGCTGGATTATTTGGACTCTTTAGAGTCTTTCAAATTAGATCCCCAAAACCAAGTCAGATACTTTAATGACGACAACACTTTGGAGAACTTCCATCTAGAGGTCTCCGGATCATGGTACGAGACCATTCCGTACGAAATCCATATATTGTCGCTTATATCTGAAGCATACTTTAAATTTGTCGATACGGAATGGAACTATAATGGTCAACATGAGCTAGCCGCCGAGAAAACAAGGCAATTGTTACTGAATGGTTGCGCTTTCAGTGAGTTTGGCACGAGGAGAAGACGGTCTAGAAAGACGCAGGAGATTGTTGTTCGGGCAATCGTTGAAACGACGCAATCTTTGGATGCCGATAAACGTAAGTTATTCTTGGGCACATCGAACATCGCACTCGCGCGGCAATTTAACGTACCGCCTGTCGGAACTGTAGCACATGAATGGTTTATGGGTGTTGCCTCGATCACACAGGATTATCCGAATGCAAATTTTGCGGCAATGGATTATTGGCTCCAGACTTTCGGCCCTAACAACTGCGGATTGGCCCTCACGGATACTTTCGGCACTGACTCCTATCTTAAAGTTTTCACAAAACCGTACACTGACTACTATACTGGTGTCAGACAGGATTCCGGTGATCCGGAAGCTTATTGCCATAAAATTGCCGCGCATTTTAAGGCATTGGGATACCCCGAAAAGTCGAAAACGATTTGTTTTTCCGATTCTTTAAATGTTGAAAAATGTCTTAAGTATAAAAAGTGTGCCGAGAATGATGGGCTCAAGGTCATATTTGGGATCGGCACTTTTTTCACGAACGATTTTCACAAAGCAGGCACGAAGGATGAAAAGTCACAGCCTCTTAATATTGTGATCAAGCTTGCATCGGCCGCAGGCAATCCGTCTATTAAAATTAGCGACAATATTGGGAAAAACATAGGAGACTCGGCTGTGGTCAAAAGAGTCAAGCAAGAGCTTGGGTATGCAGAGAAAGAATGGAAGGAAGGCGACGAGACCCGGAGATGGTAGACCAAAAGGATCTCTATTTGAAGATCCTTTAAGTAAGTGACGTGATATGTCGACAAATATGCTTTCTTATAATCGAATTTAATGAAAGAAGGCGTTGAAATCATTGCTGTCGTATTTTTGGTGAAATGAGACCTTTGAAGCCAAGCGCACCTTCTTAGCATGTAAAATGCAGCCACTTTTCGCTTCGAAATGAAATGACGGGTTTAAAAAGGTCATTTGTGTCTATTGATTCTCTGAGGCAAAATGCTACTTTTCATCGTCAGTTCTAAGGCTGTTTGCTTTTGGTTCTCACGCACACATTCATGCATACCCTCTTCCCCTTTCCATTTTGCTCTCTTTACGCGGTATGATTAATTCAAGTGTTTACGAGTTAGCCCTTGACCTAAAGCACACTTCTGCGAGTATAGTCAGCAAAATTTGGTGAAGATCATGTCGTCACTGTTTACCAAAAACACAGCCTATTGCATATTAGTAATAATAAGTAAAATAGGTGGAATCTGCCCAGTGCTTCTTAGATAAACTGTTCACTTTTAAAGGTGGGCTAATAATGAGAAGTAAACTGCTCCAAAGGTAGCGGTGCGACAAGAAGTTCGTATGAAGAACTTGGAGAATAACCATAATTATCCGTTATATATATTTAATCCAGCCTAACATGCATATTGAGTAATTGATTTGTGTGAAGCTTGGGTGATAAAGACTATAAACTCTAGCTGATATGGGTGACTAGTCCAGATTAGAGCAATATGATTAGTATATCGAAACAATGGATAAAATCTCGCTACAGGAAAGTAACTAATCAGTAAAGTTATTATATGGCAAAGGATAATATGGACGCTGCGGATATTATTATATAACTGAAATAACAAAGAAAGCCATCGGGATATAGCTGTAGGAGATTCACGTCCTATTTTTTTTTTCCAAATGTTACTTTCTTGCCACCCTGTCAGCTGAACCGTGCAATCATCATTGGAACTCAAATCTAGCATGTAATACCCACTTAACATACACATGAGCAAGTTACTACTTGAGATCATTACAAGGCTGCAAAGCTGGCTGCGCCAATCGTGCCGCGATACACGCCAATGCAATTCTAAGATTCCGTAACACAATGAAATGTCCCCTCGAAATGTTTCTTTGGATATCAATGAGAGACCTTTATCCAGATATCCGATGCCTTCACGATTTATAGATTGGAACACTAGTGAAATTATTGTCGTGTGTCGATTGTTCCCTTATTGAGTAACAACTTCAGTCGCTTCACTCGTAATTTATTCAGTCTTGCAAAATTTCACTCCAAAAAGAAGAATCTATTAAAGAGTTTAGGTACATTAATGAGGATTTGAAATATATATATATACATAAATGGATAACACACTTAAAACCAAGTATCATGAAGATGGATGAGGCAATAGCTCGACATACAGCAGGCCAGGTGCACTCCGGCCGGTGTCCATATGCCAGAAACCCGCCAAAAAAAGCCCCATGCATCGTGATGTCGCATCGCTAAGGTAGCTGGGGAGCTGTGATCTGAACATACACAGAAATCACACTTCTCAATATAAACAGCGCTCAAAGTAAAGAAAATACAGGAGCATTTGATTTGGGATGACGGTCACTTACGAGTCGCTTCTAGAGGTGCTCAATGCCGTGGACCAGCCCGAAAGAGGTGCGTTTCAGCAACAGGCAGAGCAGCAGCTTAAGGCTTGGGAGACCGAGCCAGGGTTACATTTTCTTCTTCAGGATGTCTATTTGAAGACCGAGTTGCCGCTACGTATACGGTGGATGGCAATTATTAGCTTCAAGAATGGCGTGGAAAAGTTTTGGCGGGCGTCACGCACCAATGCTATCAGCAAAGAAGAAAAGGCACGGATACGTGCCCGTGTATTCGATCTTCTAGACGAGAAAAATAACCAGTTGGCGATTCAAAATGCCCATGCGGTAGCTAGAATAGTGCGGTTCGACTTTCCCGCAGAATGGCCAGACTTATTCGACCAGGTGAGCAGAAGTCTTGAGCTGTATGTGTTTACAACCAACAATCTAATTGCTGCAAAGAACTTGTTGGTAGTGCTTAACCAGGTGGTCAAGGCCGTGGCGATGGTACGTATCGGACGGGCTCGCCACGCCTTCCAGAGCAAGGCGCCTCTTCTTTTACCTGTTTTGGTGAAACTGTACCTTAAGCTTTTCCACCTCTGGACGTCCACGCAAGATTTATCTGTAATGGAACTTTGCTACATGTGCCTCAAAAACCTTCGGCGCGTGGTACCCGAGGGATTCGAGCAGCCGCACAAGAATCAGGATATCGCTGAGTTTCTTAAAATCTCCATTGGCCACTTACAAGGCTTGGTGATGGAGCATGAGAAGTACTCTTCAGATCTCCTCGAAAAGTTTGTTAAATCTTACAGCAAACTCTACGTGAACCTCATTAATAATAATCCCACGGGATTTATTCTTATGCCCTGCTCGCACGAAATCGTCTCGACGTTTATGTCGTTGCTCCAGAACAAGGCCGAGGCAATCTACGCCAGCTGCGAAGAAAATGATTTCTGGGAAGCCCTCGCGCTCAAGGGGTTCTTGATCCTCAAGAAAATGGTCGCGTACGTGTATAAACAGGGTGCAGTAACGCTCAAACAGAGGAACGACAAAGAGGAGGTCACACATGCTATCGCACTCTTGAAGTCTCAGGTATTTACTCCACAGGTCGCCATGGAACTTTGCGACTTGATTATCAATTGGTACTTGCGTCTTAGATCCACAGACTTAGAAAGTTGGCTTCTTGAGCCGGAAGAGTGGACCAATGAGGAGCTCAGCTCGAGTTGGGAGTTCCAGGTGAGGCCTTGTGCTGAAAACTTCTACCAAGATCTCATCAAATTCTTCAAAAATGAGCTTTCAGAGTACATCTTAAACAAGATTTCAAACGGATTGGTGAACAATGAGTCGTTGGAAAATATTTTAACCAAAGATTCAATTCTCTGCACCTTCCAACTTTCCGCGGACTCCATTGCAGATAAAGTAAACTTTGACCATTTGCTTTCGCAAGTATTCATTCCCGAAGGATTGCGCAATGACCATGTCGAAAACAAGATTATCAAACGGAGAATTTGCCTTATCATCAGCACCTGGGTCGTCGTGGACTGCTCGAGGCAAAGCCGGGTAGAGATTTACAAGCTCTTACTCGAATTCATGGACGCTACGAACAAAACCAATGATAAGGTTGTCAAGCTCACTGCTGCTCAAAGCTTGAGAACGGTGATTAATGATTGGGATTTTGTAAAGCAGGATTTTCAACCGTTTCTCAAAGACTTTGTTGCACGGTTGATCTTGATGTTAAGTGAGCTTTCCTTCACAGAGTCCAAACTCTATGTGTTGGACACATTGGCAGCGCTCTTGGAAAGATGCAATCCGTTGATCGACCAGACAACCTTGATCAGTATATTGCAAATTGTACCCAGATATTGGGAGACTTCTGGTCCTAAGGGCGACGACGAATCTATCCTTAAAACTTCATTGCTCCGCGTGTTAAAAAACTTGGTCATTGCATTGAACGAAAACTCAGCCGAGACGCATTTCATTACAATTCCATTAATCAGTAGTTGCTGCACACAATCATCGGAGCACTATTACCTTTTATCGGAAGACGGATTTGACTTGTGGTTAGCGATTCTTCAGTATTATCCACCTTCAACGGAGATCAAGTCAGAATTGATGGAATACTTCGGTCTTGTGCATTCGGCACTTGTCGAGTCAACGGAAATTCTCACAACTATTTTATCAATTACCAGATCGTATGCTCTCCTAGCCCCCAAATTATTCGATTCAGAATATGGGGTTGAGATATTCCGTGTACTCTCGGGATACATTTCCACAATGCGCGACGACGCATTCGACGTATTTATTTCGTTGATGGATATCTTGTTTCTTCTGCAAAGCGAAGATGAGCTGTTTATCAGTGGCCTTATCAACAGTGGCTTGATGAACGGAATGATTAATTACGTGCTCGACGAGAACCATAGCATTGTGCTTGCAAATAAAATCTTGGTAGTGATTTCAAGATTGGCGTTGAAGTCACCGGCTGCGTTCTTCCAGATTTGCAACCACCTATCTTTAGATGCAGCCAAGCTAATGGAGGTCTGGAGTTCATATTACAAAAATAACGGGAATCCGAGAAATAAGAAAGTCAATCTTTTAGCGCTCCTATCACTCCTAGCCTATGCAGTGCCGAAGGACTTGCACGATTTTGCAAAATATCTCGGGGAAACCCTCCGAAAGTGTTTTTTATACATGGAGGAAGTACACGAAGATGTTTCAGGCAACAGCCAGGCCTACGATGGCGATTATGTTTATAGCGAAGTGGATAACTACGCGTACCTTGATCCTGATATCGTGCCTCATGGAGAGAAAATTCGTTACCTGGTTTTGCTTAAAAGCAAAGATCCGGTTTACACCGTGAACTTACGTGCTTTCATCAAGGGGAAGATTCTAGAAGTTAGACAAGAGATGGGTGACGAGTCATTTAGTGCCATGATGTCGTTGAACGACCAGTACACCAACGAAAAGCTCCAGGAATTGCTCTTCTAGATAAAGCTATAAAGATTATCGTAATATCTGAAAAAACTCGTTCATAGATTTTCTAATTTGCATAGTGTATTTCTCTTCAATATGTCAATCACTTTAGCAAAATCTCACATCATGACTCTGGGAAATGTCGCACGCAGTCAAGCAGCAATTCGTGAAGTCTCCGAACCTCAAGCTCACTCGCTAAACAATTCTTAACTCCGCATTCTTGAATTTTTTTGCTTCACCAATAGATAATCATGTTTCTAGGGATCCTGAGGCTACTAAGAAAAAACTGCGGGGATATTAATTATGGGTCCTTCAGACCATTTGCTACCCACGGCAGGTTTTTTCAGGTTTCTCAAACAAAGAGAGCAGCACAGGAGAATCTTCACAGAATGCAACAACAACAGCTGCAAAAGATGAAATATCGCAACCGGAGTGCCGCTTATTACTCGGGCTCTGTAATAATGTTTTTCGCAGGGCTCTCATGTGTTGCTGTGCCGTTTTACCGATACCTTTGCAAGCGGACAGGCTGGGGCGGCAATCCTATCACCGATGCCCGTCTTTTTACACCCGATAAGGTAATTCCCATTGAAACAAATAAGCGGATCAAAATCAGCTTTACGTGTCAGGCGTCAGGGATTCTCCCGTGGAAGTTTACTCCGCTCCAGAAGGAAGTATATATCGTTCCGGGCGAAACAGCGCTTGTGTTTTACAGAGCCAAGAACTTATCTTCGGAAGATATAGTGGGAATGGCGACATATTCGGTGAGCCCGGATCATGTAGCGCAGTATTTCAACAAAATTCAATGTTTTTGTTTCGAGGAACAGCGCTTGGCTGCAGGTGAGGAAGTCGATATGCCCGTTTTCTTCTTCATTGATCCCGATTTTGCCAAGGACTCCGCAATGAGAAACATAGACGATGTGGTGTTGAACTATTCCTTTTTTAAGGCATCACACCAGGACGGAACATTGAGCCCAGTTCCCGCTGGCTACGTCGAGATTAAGGCCGTTTAGATACGTCGAGTCAATTCCCATGTATATAATTATTATAGACCATAATGCTAGATTCGAGAGACTAACAACATGGAATCTCATGCTGATTGTCAAATTTGATATCAATCAATGATGGATGCTGAATACTGGTCGTCAAGTTGAAGAAGATAGCGGAGACACTAAGAAAGCAAAGAATGGCCGTATTTTCTAATCTGGGCTCTCAATTTCAATGTCTGTATTGAAAACTACAATCTGATTGAAATCTTCTTGCCATTTACTCGCCGTCGTTTCGTAAGATCGATGACACGGCACAATCTACGGCGTCGTTGCAAAATACGCCCAAATACTATGGAATAAAAAAATTGTCTTCCCCTCTTTCAAACAAAAAAACTTCTAACTTCGGATATTTCTCCAAATTCTCATTGAACTCGGGATTCATCCAGTGATATATCTGGGACACACAGAACACGCTCTCGCGGGCCAATGATGACTTAGCCAATTCCTTGATGTCCAATGAAGCCGGGCAACAAGGACAGTAGAATTTAGTGAGAGTCAATGGTACAGCTTATCACCATATAGGATAGATAAACAAATGCTATGGATCCCATCCAGGTAAGTCACGGTGACTTGGCTTGCCATGTGGAACCTTATTTCTTACCTTGCTTACGCTGGTCAAGCTACACTGATATGAACGCTCGACGACTATGATCTTCGTGAAAATATGCGTTTTCCCACTCTTGAAGTTAGGAAATCGCATTGGAAGACTAGAAGATCTGCGATCAATGCATAATTGCTAGAACTTACTCACTTGGACACGATATAAGAAACTCGATCGTTTCTGAAAACCTGCATGGCCCGGTGTCGTCCCACATCCTGAATTCAGGTCAAGCACCAAAAAGCGTTGGACTGGTCGCGCATCATAGATCCTGTCTTCCCCCACACAGAAGTTCTCGTCTTCAAAGACTTGATCTGCACCACCTCGCCTAAATTCTTTTTCTGAAGGAATAAAGTAGAAAAAAGACGCCTGCTATACAGAAAATGGTATGTCTTCTGCAAGGTTTCTCAGAAGGTAAGGCTCCACGCTTTACCAGTTACGCGCTAGAATTCGTCATACTAACAAGAGAAGCAACACGGAGTCAAACGGGTCCATCTCTCGGAAAATGCACGAAAGTCCAAGCTCGAGAAAGATCGGGTGAAAATCAATCATTACAGGGCCCTCACAAGAAGCGTCCTTGACGGAAAGGAACGGAAGGAATATACGCCAAAAGCGCTTGAGGAAACAACCACTCTCCTTCACTTGAACCCGGAGTTCAATGCCGTGTGGAATTACCGCCGAGATATTCTCACCTATTTACTGGAGAAAAAGGAAATTGATTTTTGTGAGGCGCTCAATAATGACTTGATGATTTCGATGGAAATGATGAAACGGTTTCCAAAATGCTATTGGATATGGAACCATAGGCGCTGGTGTCTTGAGATTCTAAACCTTTCGAGAAACGCCCAATGGACGCATGAACTAGCTATGGCTCTGAAGGTCTTGCTGATGGATAGCAGAAACTTTCATGGTTGGCAATACAGACGTTATGTCGTAAGCCAATTGGAGCAACAGGCAAAGGAAAGCGAGTCGGCGGGTAGGCTAAGTGAACTCGAGATCAATTTACGCGAATTCCAATACACAAAAGAAATCATCAATAAAAGCACTTCCAACTTTAGTGCTTGGCATAACCGCTCAAAATTGATCAAGAAGATTTTTCTGCTTTTAAGCGAGGATAGGAGCGCACTTTCAAAATTATCAGGCGAAAAAGAGCTTCATTGTATGTTTGAATCTTCGCTGGAGTTATTGAGCCATGAACTCAACTTGGTAAAAACAGGTATGTTCATGGATGCGGACGATACGTCTGTATGGCTCTATATGCAATGGCTTCTCACCGAGGAGATCTTCGTCAAAGGTCTTCCTGAGGAGAAGTATCTCGAGATTCTTCAGCAGCAATTGAGCGATGTTCGAGAATTAAATGCGCTTGAAAAAGAGGACAGTTTAAGTGGTTCCGACAACGTCTGGTGTTTGAAAACAATTCTATTCCTCGTGGCATTGCTTAGCCACAAAAGTTCTGTAGCCATTCAATCTACAGAAACCAATTTTTCTGCAGAGTCGGAGACTAAGCGCATATTGAACTTGTTGGTCGAATTGGACCCTTTGAGAAAAGGCCACTATCTTGATCAATTGAGTGGCAAAGCTTCAATCATATGTTGATGTTACTCCATGTATATGGTTGCCACTCATGTTTGCCAGAGAATCAATTGATCATGTCTGATAAATTCCATAATTGAAAGCCCCTTTATTGACTCAATATAATGTGAATGTGTGTGAAATCACCTACGAAAACATCGTACAAGGGGAATGAAGACAGCTATCGCGTCAGAAAGTTTAATTTACCAAAATATGACCTCGGAAACTTTTCATTCAGACTGATTCTGTTTAATTGCTAATGTCACGTACTCATTTAAAATGAGTATGTCGATTTGTCAGTCACAAGAACTCGACGGGATATGGAGAAGCCTGCTAGAATTAAAGCAAATCTCTTCGTCGAAAAACCTCGTCAATTCTTTTGTTGAAAGAATAATCGCGAATTTACACAAATAGATATACGTTCACCTTGAATGTGTGTCAAACCTGTTTCATAACCATTTCAAGTTACGACAATGCACAAACTCTTAATCGTGATCAGTTTCTTTTTCCAATAGAGTCTCACTTGAGTCCTACCCCACAATTCGATCTTAGGCGGCTACTATCTGCAGTACAATTACCTGTTTTGGTAATATCATCTGTGGTCGCGTCTGGTTTGGGACATTTCCAGCTGCAAGTATTGCAAGTTATAAATGAGGCCAAACGGAGAGGTTTGAATTAATTTATATTTTTAAAGACCTTCAAACTTTCTTACCTAATCTAAATAGTTCTCAAATCCCGAAAATCTGATATTGGTTGAACTTTTGCATTCCATTTCAAGTCTTATAATCACAATGGCGTCGTCCGAAGATAAATTCACCCTCTACTGGCTCAATGACTCACGGTCTCAACGAATAATGTGGATGTTGGAGATCCTTGAGCTTGACTACGAGGTGGATATTTTCGTTCGCGATGCAGATATTTGGCGAGCTCCACCAGACTTATTTCATGTGCATCCACTAGGAAAGTCGCCTGTTTTAGATATCCATTTTGCGGATGGCAGGCCTCGACTACAACTAGCAGAGTCTGGACTCATTGTTCAATATCTTCTAAAACACTATGATCCTCGCAATATACTCAATCCCAAGTCTGAGTTGGACCAGCTTGAAGTCGACTATTATATTCATTATTCGGAAGGAACCCTTCAACCAGTGTTGATGTCTATGCTTATCAATACAACTGCCAAGAGAGTCGCTCCGCTTGGGTTAAAGACATTAGCCAAGTTGGTGACTAAAGGTTTGAACAACGGCTATTATATCCACGAGTTCAACTTGAACTTGGCTTACTTGGAGAAGAAGCTTTTTCAGCAAAGAACGGGCTATTTTGTCGGGGAAAAGCTCTCAGCTGCCGATATCATGCTCTCGTTTCCTATATACGAGAACCTCTTTGATAACGAGGCGGGCGTTCAAGAGTGTTCGGGCGAGACGAATCTACACAAAAAATTTCCTCAATTGAGTGCTTGGTGCAATAAAATAAAAAGTGACCCGATATACCTGAGAATTACCGATATGATGGCGCAAAGAGTGAATGAATTGAGATCTCAGAACGGCCCGCAAAAGTGATAAACATATTAGGATGAACTAAACTAAAGATATATACTCCATAATAGTAAAAGTACTCTTTATTTATTTAAGTACGAGCACATACTTCTGAATACCAATGGTTCTTTACTAACACACTCAGTTATCTAAACCCAACGCCTCTCTTTGCGACTTCGAGCTAGGATCGAAATAAGGAACTTCCGCCAAAGCTGTGACGCGTGTACCGTGTCTCGCTTGCTTGCCCTCGTGATCCCACACGGCGTTGTGATTGGCGATCCTGTTGTCCCAAATTGCAGATGTTCCGAGACCGTTCTTTGACTTCCAGTTCCATCTGACCTGTATATCCAAGTTCTTCTCATAGACGTTGAACAAGTGCTCCAAAATAAGTTTGGACTCCAGTGGCTCCAATCCCACAATGCGTACAGTCATTGATCGGTTCACAAACAAGTATTTCCAGCCAGTTGCAGGGTGCGTTCTCACAAGCGGGTGCTCTCTTTCCACATGCTTTGGGCCGCTCAAAGGATTCTTTCTATCGACATACGCATGGGCTGAACGGTAGATGGCTGTCTTACCATCCAAGAACTTTTGGAATGCTGGCGATAATTTATCGTATGCCGCGTACCCCGAAGCCCACAATGTGTCACCGCCCACGTCAGGAATGGTATCGTTGTGCAAGTGAGTAATTCCTGCCGGTTGAAATTCATGCACCAAGTCTGCGTGCCATTGTCCGTTACCCTTGGAGTTATCTCTGAACGTAAGAGGAAGACCGTAAAGCTCTTTCACATAATCCTGCCAAATGACGGAAATGCCTGCCAAATCTTCACCGTCCGTGGTATTTGGAACCCGAGGAACTTGTGGGTGCACCTCAACCTGGCCCCAGTACTTGCCTAACTCCAATTGTTTTTGAGGAGATAAATCCTGGTCACGGAAAAAAACCACGACCCTTTCAGCAATTAAAAGTGCCAACTCATCCTTTTGTTTGTCGTTCAAATCTGCGAGTTGCAACCCAACAATCTCTGTGCCGATATGTGCTGTCAAATTGTTGACTTCTTTGGCGGCTCCAAACAACGCCTTCTTCTCTGGATCGGCATTTGCTCCTCTTTCAATGTAAGGGTATTCCTTGTTGCGGACCTCAAAAGCCTCATCCACAAAAGTGGGGATTTGCTCTCTCTCAGGAACCTTTGGATACCCTTTAGATAAGTCGATGCCGTGCTTTTCAAATCTTTTTCTAGCCGGCTCGGGCAATTTTTCAAGCCAAGAAGCCGCAGCACCTGTCTTGACGGCCTTTCTGTACTCGGCACCTCCAAGTATGTTTAACTTGGTTAATTGGTTCACAAGAGAGGAGTAATCGCCTGTGTCTTGCACGGGAGCAGCGGGGGTAGCAACAGCAGGAGCCATTTTAAAATGTTCTTCAAATTATATTGGTCTTGAGTATGGAGAAAATAATTATTTCCACATGCTTGCCCAAGATTTCCAATCTTATATATGACTGTGACTCTCTCCCTCTTGAAGATTAGTAAGCTCAGGCTGCAATCAGCTCTCACCCACAGTTTTGCACCCACGAGTTGATTCGCGCGCATTTTTTGATCTCCACAGTTTCCATAACACTGGGTAAAAAATGTGGCGCGAGGGGGAGCAGAAGTCACGAGGAGCGACAATTCTTTTTCAAATCGGCAGCGAGATAATGCTATAAAAGGCGATTTTCTCACCAGAGAATAATCAAAGCTACTAAATCTTTAAAGTTTTCGTATTTCATCACAATCGTTTAAATTCAAGGTGAAGTAGAGGGTGATTCATGTTTTTTAAATGCACCCCTTTTCACTGAGACTAAGGGTTTGATTTCGCGGATAAGATTATGCGGCGTGCGATCAGCCAAGAATTTCGTCAATAATTACGAAATGAGCACCACCCACATCTCAAGATCGGTGGAATTCGGGGATATGCCCTATGGAGCACCAGATCAACTAGAAAGCTTAATTATTGTTGTTTTATTTTTCGTATAAGTACGGCGATTGGCTGGAATCGGATCCGGCATCCTCACAAGCGTAATCATCCTGATTTCAATCTTTTCTAAAATATTACTTTTTTCTAATTTTTGTTGGAGCCGGCCAACAGTAAAGTTCTTTTCTTTTCAAAATCGAAAAGCGTCACACTTATCTCAATCGACTTTAGATGAGCCCGTTCAATCTTCTGTCCCATCGAAATCGACTAAGCAAAATGTCTCTATATTTCCTTTCACGTCTCAGAAGCAACGTCTTTACTTCCCATCGAAGCCCTCCATGGACTTATTTTCTAATAAATAGCACCAGGGTTCTTCATCTCATAATCTATCCATGTGGCCAAACAGTTTTGGTTGAGATTGTGGCCGCTATCATCAAACTTCCCTGTCTGACAGTTCTTGGTGTTTTCGTTGTTGGGACAGTTCGTATACGGCATATGATAATACCCGATATCCCGAAACCAATGTATTTTGGATTTGTCTTCGAAAAGCGCCAATCCTAATGAGTGAACAGGAGCATCGCCCCATCGCTCATAGTAAAATTTACCCGTTGAGTCCAAGTGCTTGAACCACTCCGAGTACGCCTCACCCCTAAAAAAATCCATATCTGCAATCTCGAAGTTCGACCAGAAATGACAAGTAGAGTACCCACCGGTCTCCAAGTTTGATTTCGGGTTTTGTTGGTTCTCTGTAATCCATTGGAACGCGCCGTTGCGATTCACATACTTGTAGTTATCGCCTGTATTGATGAATTTGAGGGTTTCACCTAAAAGCGTGCGCACGCTCTGGCGAATGTCGTAGAGATTTATAACGAAACCGTATGTCTTTTTCGTGCCTGCCAAATATTTAAATACATCGTACTGGAGCTTCGTGTAAAATTTGACGTTGGGCTCGATCCGCCAATAGTATTTGTACTTCTGGAGTTCCGGCAATTGGTGAAATATTCCAGAATAAAATCGGCACATGTTATGATATGAGCCGAGCTTGGCATACGCCACATCCTCTTTTTCCAACGCGTCCATGGCTTCTCTTTCACGATCAAGATCGATAGATGCCGGCTTGTTCCACATCTCCGGGGGTATATTCACAAACTCTATAGGAGCGTCAGTGAACGTGCGCACCTTTTCCTTAAAGTGATCGGTAAATGGCTCGTCATTAATGAAAGTATATGGATATCTGAACCGGCTGTTGAAGCTTCGTTCGAATTGGCGCATCGTGCGCTTGATCCCAGAGATTTCGTTGTTTCTCACCAACGCAACGATGGTAGCGTTTTCTCGCTGATAAGTTTCTAGATCAAGGGGCGGCCTGATTGTCTCGATATTGAAATCCTTAGGCTCATCAATCTTTTGTGCTAGCACCTCGTCATACGTTTTCATGTTCTGGGCCAAGATTTCTTTTGGCGTGCCTTTTTTGGTCGGCCTAAACTTGAACAGGACGTTTTGAGGCACAAGCCAATTTGGCTTGCCCTGCAAGAATGATTTGTCAAATACCGAGATGATGTTTGTGTATTTCCTCTCTATTATCGAAGTGTCAATGTCTGCATGACATAGAACAGTAATGAGTAAGGTAAGGGCCACTAAGAGCGGCCAAAAGACTTTTAGCACAAGCTTTGGCAGCCTGAGCGAAAGCAAAGATCTCATGGTCTTTCGGGAATATAGTAGAGAATTGCCCAGGAGGTGCTGAGAGAATGAATTGGATATTGTGCCGCTCAAAGGTGCGCTAAATACTCCAGAAGTGTTGGAGAGGGTGTGCGCAGACGCGTTGACTGGGGAAGAAAAGACAAGGCTGAGCGAGCTCTGCAGGGCCCTTAGCCAAACGCCGTCGAGGGTTTAATCTATATGATTCAGACGTATATTATGTTTAAGGAAAGTCATCTAATTTTGCTCTTATATCAGGTTATTTATCTCTTTTGAGAATTTACTGTTCCTAGTAATTATTATTGCCGGGTTACTAGTATCTCTCCTGATGTTCCCACCGTTCGAGATGTGGTTCGTACATAGTTACTCTGTTAGGGTAATGTTCGGCTGAAGAAAGTATCTTTTGTATATGAGATAAATGAACGTTCGCATACCCCTCATGAGGGAACTTGGACATTCTCAGAGGGCTCTTTCGTACTCCAGCCACGGTTTAGCTCCACGTACTTTATTGAGCTTTCGAAATTCTGGCACCGCGTTCCTAATTCTCTCCGGCAGGTAGCCGGCTTTTGACACGGGTTATGAACTGGGCACAGAACCAAACTTTTCGCTGGCATTGTGCCATAAGCAAGAAGCGAGGTGAATGTAATGAGGATTTATTTCTGATGAAAAAAAGATTATTGTAAAAGGATTCTTATAGCGAGATCTAGTTCAAAGGGGCCGTATTTACGTTTGCAGTGTTTGTCAGTTAGTCATGCGTGTTTCAGACGCGTGACACGCACACAAAACATGATTTCCGCACAATCGTTAGCAAGTAACATAATCAACTAAAAGCTAACATTTGCGTTGTCCAATTTTTTTCTCCGAAATTCAACCACTAGTCAATCCCGTTACTTCACACGGCACAAAATCAGATGTAAACACATCATAATCTCAAATTTTCTGCTCCAGTGCCCTGAATTCTTGACACTTGCTTGTCGATGCGATGTGTGAGCCCCTCGTGGTCTCTTGAACTTTCTTTGATATGGCATTGTATAAAATCTCGAAAGGGTGATAAATTGTTCCTAATTTCAGTTGGTCTGACTGAGCCCACTTGTCTCTCTAAACACTTAATTACGTTGAGCCCCACCCTAAAAAATAGTCGGATCAAACCTATTTCAAAAGAGTCTTCCCTTGAGTCGACTACAATTTTTCAATCCATAATTTCAAGTGGCAGTATTTTGCAAATATATTTCTAAATTTCGTGGGGCCAATCGTAAGATGAATATTTTAGACAGCCCCTTCAGATCTCACTCTATGGGAAACAGGTCTCGCGGATGCGAAACGTCCTGCGACCGACCCTGGTAAAAAATTGGACCATGAAGATGTTGGTAATTTTGTTAGATGCGCTATATGCACACAGGATACGATGATTGATAGTTTTTAGTTGTAAAAGGGTTGGGTCGTTATAAATTTACGACCTCGTCTATCTGTTTATTATCCGTATAAAATCACTTGAAAAAGAGAAAAGAGGTTCTCTTTCTCTTCGTCGAAGAAAAAACTTCCTCGCCCTCGCAGCTCCGCGTCTCTGGTCGTGTCTGGGAGAACTCGCATTAGGTTATCAAAACCTAGCGCTCGAGCCCCAAATACAAACAGAAGATCTCTTAATAGAAACACATTCATAGAAAAAGGTGCCACATCAGTCATCCATTATTATTTCTGATGATACTATCCAAGCTTCTGCGAGTTTTTCATGTCTTGCAGTATCGAAAGAGTCCAATTTCTGTCGTCGCTCGTCGATCAGTACGAGCCCTTTCAGAGCTACCTCCTCGAGACACCACACTAGCCAAGTTTGTGTTCCCGAATTCCACACATTGTGTCAAGGATATTGTCGCCGAAACACGTGAAACCATCACGCTCCATGGGCATTTGCATAGAAAGCCGCGGCTAATGCTGAAGCGCAGTTTTGCCGAGTTGAGAGACGTCCATGGTGATACGATCCAGTTACACCTATCTCCTGAATTCACCGACGCGGCTGTGTTCACAAAACTTGCTGAAAGTGGACCCGAGGACTCTGTTAGTATCAGTGGGTTTGTGCAAAAAAAACAGGCAAAAAAGGACTCTGAAAATACCGAATTCGAGGTGGTAGTATCGCTGTTTCAGTTGCTAAACCCCGCTGGGGTCGATGCTGCTCAGCTCGACCTGCTAAAACATTTGAATCCCGCAGATATCCCGTCAAAATTTCGTTACTTACAGCTCCGAACACCATTCTACCAGAAGGCGCTTAAAACAAGAAGCAAAGTGGCCCATTTAATCAGAAACACATTGATCGAAACCCATAAATTCACCGAGATCGAGACCCCCCTTCTTTTCAAATCGACGCCCGAGGGCGCCAGAGAGTTCCTAGTGCCCACGCGCTCGCCATCACGTCTTTATGCTCTTCCGCAGTCGCCACAGCAGTACAAGCAAATTCTCATGAGCTCAGGCATCTCAAGGTATTTCCAGATCGCCAAGTGTTTCAGAGATGAAGATCTACGCGCAGATAGACAGCCTGAGTTTACCCAAGTGGATTTGGAAATGAGTTTCATCAACTCGCGTGACCAGGTGACGGCGGTGATTGATGATCTTATTCAGAAAATATGGAGAGTAATATCTCCTTTCCCAATGTACCGATTGGATCTAGAAGGACATTTGTGTGAGATCCCAAAAACCGAAACAATCGCGGTTCCTTTCACAAAACTCACCTATGCCGAAGCTTTGGCGAAGTTCGGCATCGATAAGCCGGATTTGCGTTCAAATTTACTGATTATAGATGTTTCCGAGTTTTTTACGCCCGGAGATCACCCAGAAGCTTTTCCTATTGTAGAAACGTGCGTGCTCAAGAACGTATTCACCGCTGGTGAGCCATATAAAGTGCCACGTATATTAACTGACGGCGCAAGTTACCCTAAAAGAAAGCCCGTTGTTGTCAAAATTACCAACAACGAAGAGGCTCAGTCGTGGTTTGAAAATTTTTGTGAAAAAAGACTCATTTGTCCCAAACCTGGATTCTGCCCGCAGCGCTTACATGAGAAACTCAGGCTCGAACCAGGCGATGTTCTTGCCTTTTCTACCAGAGCGGAATTGCCGTATGAAAACCCAACGCCGCTCGGCAAATTTCGACAACTTGCGATTGAGCAGTTTCCTAACAAGTGGAACCGTCCGATCAAGCTAGACGATGGATCGTTTATGGAATTATATAACCAAAACGAGGTTTTTGTTGGACTGTGGGTGGTCGATTTCCCCCTCTTTAGCCCCGAAGAATCGGATAAAACGCCTAACATGGATTTTCCCGTTTACAACACGACGAAGTTGCAAGCAACACATCATCCGTTCACTATGGCAAAGAGTGATGATTACGAATTTCTTGCGACTGATCCTCTCAATGTGCGAGGTGAGCATTACGATTTGGTTATTAATGGCGTTGAAGTCGGCGGAGGGTCTCGCAGAATTCATGATCCCGAACTACAGAAATATGTCTTTGAGAACATTCTCAAGATCTCTAATCACGCAGATCTCTTCGGGCATCTTCTAAAGGCATTGCTGTTAGGATGTCCACCACACGCTGGGCTCGCCTTGGGGTTTGATCGGTTATGTGCCATGCTCATAGGAAGCCTGAGTATTAGGGATGTCATTGCATTTCCCAAGAACCAGTCGGGCTCAGATCCTGTGGTTGACAGCCCAACAGACGTCCCGGAGAAGACCCTCAAGGAATACTACCTCCAAAAACTTTGAAATTTTAGATGCTAAAGACTTGGTGGGAAAACCAGATAATAGAACTTGTACATAAACCCATTTTGTGTCTGAACCCTTACTTACATATAATACGCTTAAGCGCATTAATCGAATGACGGAATTTTGCAGAAACTGATTCCATTGACCAGATTGGTCCATTATATTTCGTCATCATTCATAAAAGCACGAATTATTTTCGTCTAAAAAGCTTAGTACCGGTCACGGCCACGCATTCTCTGCTTCTTTTTCTCGGCATAAGCAAGATCTTCGCCCTTCCTCTTCTCACGCTCCTCTTGATATTGTTTTTGTTTGTAAAGCTGCTCCATCTTCAATTCAATAGGCTTCTTTTTCGTGTCTGCACTACCCTCTGTTTCTTGGGTGGCCCCGCTAGCGTGATAATCTTGTTCCTGGGTCTTGACCAATGTCTTCCAGTCATATTTCTTACGCACAAACAACTCCATCGACCAGTTTTTCCAAACCAATCTACCGTAAGTACTTTCCTTGACACGGTGCAGGTTCGCCATCAACTCGGACCCGACCCTGTCTTTATACATGGGCAAGAGCACCGTGAAACTCCAGAGCTTATCGACAATGTGCAGGCCGTATGAGTTACATGCTAATTCGAAAATATGGCCCATGAATATGTTCAAGAATTTTTTTCTGCGGATCATTGTTGGCTTAGGCTCGCCTTCAGAGGCAGGTTTCACCACGAGTGCATGTTCCACAACATGGGAAAATACCCCGTGGAAACACATTTGCATGAACTTTTCAGGCGTCAACGCCATAAAATTGAGCCACGCACATACGACAAAAGAGTAGTCGTATTCCATTAACTTCTCCATAAACAAAGCCCTTCTTCTTTCTTCAGCTGTAGGCCAGTCGTCTCGAGTGTTTCCTAAAGTAGAACCCGTTAGCTGGAGGACATTCTCAAGGAATTCTGTCGAGGTATCGTCGCTCGGGTCGTCCAATTTATAATTAGGGGCAAATTTGCGGAAAAGTTGATTTACCAAGTCGTCTCTTCTGTAGTTGAACCTGGCCATCGATGCTTCAATAACCAGCTTGCCCAAATCTATGTTTTGGTTGTCGGCGATCGAAATGAGCCCCAGAATCTCTGGAATAATTTCGTCAAGAATGTATTCGACTTCGCCAGGTTTCAATTTTTGAAGAAGCGCCTGGATAATGTAGACACCGGTGGTGGCACGCTTGGCCAACTTCAACACGCGGTCTTTGATGTAAAGTTTATACAATCTCTCGATATATTTCATACGTGCACCATCGTTCTTGATGATTGCTTCAAGGAAATGCAGCCCCACACTATCAGAAAGAAGAAATTCGACGAAAGCCTCTTCTTTGGTATCTTTATCAGCCTTTTCTTGTAAAAATACCAAGTGCCATACCGGACGGTCCCTATCAAAGATTCCCTCGACTCTTAGTATGAGCTGGAGCACAGGTGACGCGACCTTGTGCACGGCCATTTCACGTGCGGACTTTGTATCGAGATTAGCGGAGACGGCCGTAATAATTCTCTTGAGTTCATCTTTAAATGAAGGCGGCACCTCATAAGCTCGGTTGAAGTCTTCAGTGTCCTTTATCTCGATCATTTTCCGGGCGATCTTGGACTTTTTCGACCGCAATACTGAGTTGGCCTGGGTCGTCGATGGCAACTCCTTAGCGGAGGTGATAAGAAGTAAGATACGCATGACATGTGATGCATAAGGGTGAACGATCATCGTGTGCCAATGAGGTTCAAACAGCGTGAGCATCTTAAGAAACATCAGTTCGAATTTCATGGACGCCACGAACTTCTCTTCCTCGGTCATCTCCGAAGATTCTGGCTCGTCTTCGTCCTCGGGCAATTCGTTGTGGGCAAGTTCTTTTTCAACAAGTGCGGCACTTCTTACAAGAAGCGTTTCAAGCACGTGCGACGAATATTTGTGGTGGGCCAAGGCCGGGAAGTGCCCGTCGAACTGGTGAAAAATGTGTTTCAACTGACGGTCTGATGCGTACAAGACCAAACGTTCCATGAGCTTGGAGCATATTTGGTTGGTCACAAGTTTGAGTTCTTTTCCTCGCGATTCTTCGAGTACAGACCGGATAAACCCATGTCTTTCCACATCGGAATCAAATGCATTTATGTTCAAAGTGGATTCCGCTTGTTTGAAGTAGTCGATTTCGTTCGAGTCGACGAGTCCGTAAAACACAGATTGAAATTCTCCTTTGTTCACTGAGGTTTCGGACCCATTCTCAGGGTCAATGCTTGCTTCATAATCAGCGGTTTTATTAGAATCGTTGGAATCATTAGATGAAGTCTTCGTATCACTATGACGAGAGAACTCCAGCCCAGTAGCACGCGCGTCTTCGGCAGACCGCTCTTTATAGGCGTTATTTTGTCTTCTTCCTCTTTGTTTCGCCATAATTTTTCGTGTAGTGGAAAGAGGTTTATACGTTATGACTGTTTTCGTTGGCTGCGAGAGCCGCAGAAAAATAGGCCGATGAGGGTGTGTATAATGTGAGATGCGTTGGGCCCCACGGCAGGGAGAAATCTTTGTTCCTTCAATATGTGACTGAGTGCGACCTCTCTCAATCTAAATAGTCTGTGCCAACCTTCATCCTGTGCCTTTGGTCGCAATTACGGATACTTGGTCGAGCACTGGAATTTGAGATAAAGAGAATATCATCTGTGCCCGCTTATGCTCTTAATCTTTTGCTTTTTGGACCCTTTTTATAGTGTCCACCATTCAAATCAGGGAAGTGTGCACAAAAAATGACTCGCAGGACTGAAGGGCCGGCCTTACTAACAAACCCAAAATAAATAGGTATTTACAGAGCAGAAGAAGGTTACGGAGCAGATGAAGGTTACGGAGCAGATGAAGGCTCAAAGTAGTAAAAGAGAACAAAATTCAAGGATTCACAAAAGAGTTATTTCGAGGATGTATCAGATTTCCTTTTGCACCTTGCTCTTATCTAGACTTGGCAAGTTTTGTTAGAACTCCCAAAGATTTGATGTGCGAGAGTGGAGCAACCCGAAAAGATATTTTTTCAAATGCAAACTTGCGGCCAAAACTATTAACAAAGTCACAAAACTAATTTACCTCAGATCCGATGAAGTCCAAAAATATTTTTTAACGGAAATTCCGGATCTCGATTACAGAGTACCGTGCCTCGACTTCCAGTTCCTCGCCAAATTCCGCACTACGGACCTGGTTATCTCTTTATCTTGTTATCTGAGCGGCGTTTTCGCAGCCGTAGATTCAGATGCCCGCACCAATCGGCAACTACCCAAAACAGCCCCGAAGTTCGATTTCTTCAGTATAATTACTGTCACCTGAATGTTTATATCTGCCAGGATGCCAAGCCATATTTCAAAACTATGAGAAAAGATACATTTGAGAAAAAGTCCCACTATTTCAATGGCTAAACGTTCAACACTTTCTATTCATGGAGCAAATCGTCTCCATCGAGTGCCCGACGTAGTACCTCCCATCAATATTTCTACCACCTTCAAATATGCTTCAGATTCTGGAAAACTCAAAAAAGCTGTTTTAAACGGAGGGGCTGAAGAGATACCGACCTACTCTCGCCACTGTCACCCAAATGGATTGCTTGTCGAGGAAACAATAGGCCAGATAACAGATTCACATACAGTGGCTTATTCGTCGGGCCTCCTGGCATTTTACGCTCTCATGGTTCACGTGAACCCGCAGCGACTATTTATCGGAAACTCTTATAACGGGTGTCATGCTGTGGCTGACATCTTCACGAGAAATCAAGGCTTGCAACGGCTCAATTTGTCTGAATCAGATCTTGAATTATTACAACCGGGTGATTTGATTCATATTGAGACGCCCATAAACCCGACATCTATGTGCTGCAGTATCCGCCTTTTCGCGGAGAGGGCCCATGCTAAAGGGGCATTCTTATCCGTGGATTCAACATTGGCGCCTTTACAGGACCCACTTCAGTTTGGTGCCGACTTTGTTGTCCACTCTGCGACAAAGTACTTTGGCGGTCACTCGGATTTATTGGCGGGATTACTCCTTGTAAAATCGCCGCGCACAAAGGAATCACTTTTGCTCGACCGAATGTGCCTAGGCACAAATATTGCCAATTTGGAGGCTTCTCTTTTATATAGAAGTTTGAAAACATTCGATCTAAGGGTGTTACGACAGAGCGCTAGTGCAGTAAAAATTGCCACATACTTGGCAGAACATATTCAAGACTTACCTGGGCTTGTCGCTGTAAAGCATTCTTCCTTTCAAACAGACGAATTTGTTACCGAGCAATTGAAAGGAGTTCACTCTCCCACGTTTGCAGTTTTTGTTTCCTCGGAGGAAATGGCACGCAAATTTCCTTCTCGATTGAACTTTTTCTACCATGCCACGTCTTTGGGCGGAGTTGAAAGTTTGATTGAGTGGAAAGCAATGAGCGATACTGAAGCACCACCCACGCTTTTGCGTCTCAGCATTGGGCTTGAGGACCCAGATGATTTGATTGAAGATTTGAGACAAGCATTCTTTAGAGACAAAGATTCTACTGGCAAGCCGCTGGAAGCCTTTTATCCTGACATTGATAGTGAATTCCTGCGAACTAAATCAGCAGCATTATAGACTAGATGTGCTTGAAGTTATCCTACAAATTGTCATAATAACCACTTCACCCCTTCCGTTCTTCAAGCGTTATGAAGTGTGGAAAAATGTTGCATACTTGGGCCTCTTGAACTGGCCCACGAAAGTGAGAGAATTGCATTGACGAGTCTTTTTCGGGTACTCATCAGCAAATGTATTGAGCCAATAAATAACAATTAGGTCAAATAATCAGTTAGCCTAATCGCGATTCGACAATGAAGAGAAAGTCACACATGATGGTATTTTCCGTTTCTAAATAGAGTTCACGAGTGAGCCAGCCATTATTAAATCTCACCCTGTATTGAATTCGATCCTTAGCAGCATTATACGAGAAGGATGAGACTGATAACCTCTGAGGGGTCCAGCACTCTATCATTCGGCGTATGTAAAGGCACACTTCAATCCAATCACCCCAGTTTTCCCAAACAAAGAAACCCCGATTTAAATCATGTCAAGTTGTCTTATAGTTCATTCTTCATTGATAAGCAAAAGCTGGCACTTGGACTGGCAATTTCATCTCACCTGGAATCTCATATCACCTGGAATCTCATATGCGCTCTTTTCCTTCGTGCAGCCTACTTCTTATGGAGTACCAGAAAATCATAAATGTATTCTGTTGGTTGATTCTGAATTTGCGCAGTGTTCTCTACGGATCAATTTATACCTAAAATCTTTTTCCTATCAAGTGTTTTCACTGACACATTTAATGATGCATTGTGTCTGCAGGGTCAAATGGCCAATCACAATTTTGCCCTACCTTCGGCCTGATTAGCCTTGGCTTCAGCTTCGGCCGCCCTAGCGTTGGCCTTTATGTGGAGAGGTCTTTTGGTGGTAAGCTTGTTCCACTCAGCCAATCTTGGAAAGTCGCGTGCGGGATCGAAATTTGCTCCAATATCCTTGAATCTTTTTGGGTTGCCAAAGAGATTTTCGTTGATGGGGAAGTCCAAGATAAAGTCTGCTCCGGACAATTTGTTTCCCACGAAATATCCACCGCCTTTCTTCTCTAACTCGCCATTTAAGAACCTCAAAGCAGCGAATATCTTCTTCAAGTAGAATTGGCCGTTGATCTGGCCCATAATGATTTTCACTAACCACCCGAATCCAAATGGAGCTCTTTGAGTCGCGAACCACCCCACAAGAAGCGATACAATGTGAGGCTGCAAAGTGCCCTCGGCAAAATGCAAGTAGTAGTCGACCAAGACCTGGTCTCTTTCGGACTCAGGTTTGAACTTGCCTTGTGGGTCGTAATTCTTGATCAAATACAGCACAATCAAACCGGACTCAGCAAGAGTGATTGGTTCGGGGTCGCCAGATTTAAACACCTGCACCACGGGAGATAATCCAAGGGGCCACACGGCCTTTAATTCAGGGGGTGCCAAGAATTCTTTTGTACGGTTGTATACCTTGATTTCATATGGAACTTCCAATTCTTCAAGGAGCCAAACAATTCTAGAGGCTCTGGACTCGTTAAGACTTAACTGGTTAGCATGTAGTGGATATTGGCATGTCAGCAAACAGCCTAAGTGTCATATCATGGAGATAGCAGTACGTACTAGTGCAAAACAATTCTATCTTGGGACATATTTCCTGTTTTGTGATTTTTCGTTTTAGTTTTTGGAGTTTATGAACTTGAATATACGAAGTTACTAGAAGAAATGGCGTACGTTATGCCGGAATTTGCAAGTACCGAGGCCTGGCAGTGGCGACATGGTCCATTGTGCCGGGCCGAGAGCAATCCCCGCACGTGATACGGAGAGACGCCAGATTTACTTGAAGCGGCTGAAAATATTGCAAGAGTTCAGGTGTAGGTTTATTCATTTGAGGATTTCTGTATACCTGGCTTCGAAATTTATGTCATCGTGAAGTTTTTGCCTGGATCTTAATTTGTTAGCTGGCCCTGCATTCCTCCATGTCGGATTATATGATTGTTTTGGTGAGCGAGCTTACCGAGTCTTTCAAATTCACCCTACAGCAAGTATCTTAAGGTGTCATTTGTTCTGAATTCGTCTTTTGGAATATATAAAGCGATGAGGTTCCACGAACAAGACAAAACAGAGATAATTCACGGAATTGAAAATTCCCAATCCCAGCAATGATGTATATATAATGGGTGCGAGGAACGCGGAAACTTTGGCTGCAACCAACGCGACGTAACTGATAATGAGCTTAAGCTGTTTTCAGCTCAACAAGATACACCATGATACAATAATTCATGGCTTTACCGATTCCGAGTGCGCTGATAAATAAGTCGGTCTTTTATTAGTATAAGTTGTTTGTTGCGTTTCACCAAGAATCAGGGAGAATATCTCAAAATTTAATCATGTATATGGTTCTCAAGAACACTGAATCGATCAATGATTACAAAGATAGTACAATCCGTTTAAAAAAAATTTGACATTGAAGATTAGTTAAATGACTTTGTTGTAGTCTTACCCGTCGGTTTAGTCGTGTGATCGGCCTGGTGTAGCTGAATGGCATACCTGGAGGTGAAACAGTAGATCTTTTAAATATTGGACTACCATGGGAAATATAGACCATTTATCAAATACCAACAATAGGAATCCTCGAGCCTTGAATTTAATGATGATATGCCCGATAATGATTGATATGACTGATAAGGAGGAAACCTTTCTTAATAGACAGCTTGCAGCTTTACACACTTCGTATATCGTGCTCAGGACTCGAATATCATCGATGATTATGTCAAACAAGTGTCCTTACGTTTTTCAAGCATTTGAGGAACACTAGTTACATACCTCCTTAATTGTGTTGGTGAACTCCTTGCTGAGGAACTTCGCAGTCGGAGCTTAGAAACGTCGTCAAAAATGTCACATTATTTTTGGACTCAAGGTAATTGATAAACGGAACATATCACTTATTTTTCGCTTTGATCAAGTTGTCAGTATTGGATTCATTGTGGCCACCATTATTTTACTTCGTGCAAATCTAGTCAAGTATCAATAAAAGAGATAAATATGACAAGATATCTGATCACCAAACCACAAACCAGGGGTAAAGGTATATTGTCCATGAATATGGAGGCATGATCAGAATATAGATGGCACAATTTAGTTCCTCATTTGTCTTTTTTTTCATTGAATGAAGAATCAAATTTACAGTCATAAAATATCACGCCAGATTTCCGTGAATTACATCAGAAATCTCGCCCACAATCATATGATATTCTGAGACTTGTGTTTTGAAATGTTTTCTGTTATTCATTAATTTATTGATCACACACAACTTCAGTGATGATTGGTGCAACTCTAAGTGAGAAGGAAAAAGCTTAGAATTCAAGTTTATCATAATTAGAATGCCTGGCTCGTCATCAATTCTGCATCATGATTCCTCGCTCCAGTAAAAGAAGGAGGAGAAAATGTCCACAGACTTGGCGCCCGCATAACCACGAGAGTTATTCTTTTCGCGTATGTTGTTCAATTCTTTTTTATGAGGGAGAATTTCAAAAAGAGAATAATTGTTTTTTGAGGGAAAGAAATCTTAATACACGGGATAAGACTACCGAATTTTCTCCACTAGAATTTTAGAAATGTAACCGAAATTTGCTCGTGTTTCTTGTCACGAACTAGATTGTCTCTAATATTTACTTTACTCCCGATTGACCAATCGCTATAAACAGCCGCACACTTTCAACAACAGTTAACATTATTTCAGAGGTTATTTACTTTTGATCCTTCCAAAGGGTTGGTATTTACTGGTGTCGTACAATTCGGACATATCTAGTCCGTTCTGTAATTAAAAGCGGGGGTTCGCTAGGTACTTCTAAATTAGCACAATGCTGGAGCCGACCCATTCATAAATATGGGGTTTAACAGCGGGAAAATGTTTGACAAGCTTAGCACGGGAATTGTGGTGGCATAATCAGCAATTTTTTACGCTCTCATCTCATCCTATTGACTTTGGTATATTATGGAGCGCTGAGAGTACATTCGGGTCAACTGACTGAGATGAGATGGGTGCGAAAAAAAGATTCATTGAAATGCGACAGAAGGTCCTCGCATCGCCTTCAGGGAACAGTAGCTGAAGCTTTCTTATCTTCACACATTATCCCGGTGATCAAAATAGAACAACTTCTTTCGGTATCTTGTCAATTCTAAAGGCAGAATAGTTCTTTGATTATCGCACCGCTCAAGAATTCTCTCAAGCACACAGTTCAATAAAAGAACCGATTCACAATCACAGTCCCATTAGGTTCCCTTCAATATGAAACCCGTTGATCAGTTGGTACTTGATGCCACGCCCTTAATTACTCAATCGGCATCTACTTTACAGCAATACGCTTCGAAATACTATACCACTCCCGGAGTTAAGGCTGAGTTAAGAGATGAAAATGCCCGGAACCAACTTCTTCTTTGGGGCGACCTTCTTACAGTAAGACATCCGAAATCAGTATACATCGACAAAGTATGTGCATTTGCACGCTTGACAGGCGATTACCTGGTGCTATCGATGAATGATATCCACATAATTGCCTTGGCATACGAACTTGAATTTGAGCGAAATGGTGATGCTCAGTTGCGGTCATTTCCAGGGCAGAAACTCGAAGGCCAAGATGAAGCAGAGGAGAAGCAAAAAGAAAATAGAAAGAATGCTTTAGCACAGAAGAGGGCCGAAACAAAGTCCGATCTTCCAAAAGAGTCTCAGCCAAAGTTCAGTGAAGAGTCTAAGGAGAAATCTAACGAGGGCTCCTTGGGAAGTAAAGAATCTCTGGATGTAGCAGATAAGACAGAAGATGATGACGGGTTTCAGGTTGTGATACGAAAACACAAGAAACCTAGTTGGAAAAAGAAAAGGGCTCAAGAGCAAGCACAAGCCAGAAAAGAACATACACATGAAAGTGACAATATCGTAAGTATCCCGGACAGTGAATCTGAGATTGTTGATGGAGACGTCAAGGAGGAAATAGAAGTAGCGGAAGGAACCGAAAAAGGAGAAAACGGCGAAACAGGAGAAGCATTAGACGACAGCATTGAGGAAAACGAGGAAGAAATGTCGGACGATGATGGTGATTGGATTACGCCTGGAAATCTCCAGGAAACCTTGATGAAGGATAAGAACGAGTCTGTACGAGACACTCCCGCCGAGAAAGAAGAACAGGTCGGCGTCGCAATCTCTACAGGCGATTTTGCTTGTCAGAATGTGTCCATGCAGCTCGGACTCAAGCTCATGAACCATCTTTCAGGAAAACAGATCCGGAGCGTGAAGAATTTTATGTACAGGTGTCACGCATGTTTCAAGATGGTGCCGATGTCCAAGCTGGGTGAACGAAAACATTTTTGTCCTAAGTGTGGAGGCGACACATTGATCAGATGTGCCGTCCTGATTGATAACGTCACTGGAAAGGTCACGCCACATTTGAAGTCCAACTTCAAGTGGATTACAAGAGGACAAGTATACTCGATGGCCTCACCATTGAGTAAAAACACCCAGAAGAAACAAGGTAATGCAGGCCACCAGCATAATAAGGAAAATCGGCACAGAGATCTTCAAGAACCAGTCATTCTACGTGAAGATCAACGCGAGTATGCCGATGCCGTAAAGGAGGACGCGTGGCGCCGTCGTAAGAGTGAGAAAATGCTACAGGAGTTTGTGGGTGGTGGAAGTGCCGATAATATCATTTCGCCATTCGGAACTTCTCATCGGTCCAGTGGAGTGAGAGTCGGAAGGGGAAGGAACGCCAACGCCACGAGAAAAAAGAGAACATGATGATTGTGAATTCTTTTGACTCCTGACGACTTATTTTGATGGATAGTCAAGGTTTATTCTATTTGAAGGTAGGATCTGTAACTTAGCGTTGTAAGTGTATTTTAATGGCCTAAAAATACACGAACCGGGCCAAGTTTTCCTTGCAGGAAAGATCACAATGCCCATAATCACGCGCATGCTTTGAAGTAATTTAGTTGTTTTCCTTACATAACTGTAGTATTTCTCGGAAGATGCCAGGTTGGATGCGACAATCACACGAATAAACTTTCCTTTTCATCAAGTTTGTCAAATGCCTGGCTGTTGTCAATCTAAATGAATACTAATTCACGAAGAGACATCTTTTCTTTCCAGCTTCTTTCGAAACACGGCGTACGAATTGGAAAATCTTCACATATATTACCATTTCAGTGATAAGATCGTGGCAAACTTATGAATATCGACTCGCTATTTGTTTGGACGACCCTGCAAAGACACGGCGTTAGGGACTTTGAACTAAGCTTATCACTTCTGAGATTGCACAATGAGAGCTTATAAATTTCTTGCTTGCAAGCAGTCATATGATATGGCAAACTCTAAACTATAGATTCATTGATAAACTTGCTTCACCATACTTCGAAGAAAAAGCGTGTCCTTATCTGGAAGAACATTGGTTTCAATTAGGACTGCGCCGTGCGCACCACGATATATAATTTCTGATTCTACCAAAGAGTGTATTTGTTATCCTCTCGTCTTAAAACCTAGGCTTTTTCCGACCAATGAGTCCTAGTTAGGAGATAATTGCGCCGCATCGAACGCCCCGCTGCTAGCGTGTTTCTATCACTGCCATAGGTCAATTATTCTTATCATGTCCTATCCGACCTTTATTCAGACATGGATCTTGATTCGAGTCCATTTGAGTACCATTGAATTCCGTCTTCATCTAACTCTATGGATCTCTCTGTTTTATCTCAAATTGTAGTAATATTTTTGTCTATCACCTCTTCGATCTCCGCTGCAGCACTCTTCTCAAAAAGTATAACGAATAAGCCATTCCATCAGCTGGATGACATCTACACACTTGCCAATTCCCAACCACCAACTTTCATCTTTGACATGCCTTTTTTCCTCTCGTTTCCTTTGTAATCATGAAAACACATCTTTATGGTGACCTTTTATTGAAATTTGAACTTCTTATTTTTTTTGACTCACGCTACTCTTAGCCAGCTGCTTCTGATAGCCTGCGCGGCACAGCCAACGCTGCCGTCCACTGCGGCCTATGTACTATGCATGTTGACGTCTGTCTGTCCATCCGGTGGTTTGTACATGGTCGGTCCAGGCGTTTAAATTTAAGGCAGAACATTTCAACTACCTTTCGGCACACCAATAATAAAACACACAGAGATAAGGCGGCAGATCCAGAACCACAAAAAAAAAAAGAATTGAAAAACCAGAGAATTCTCAGAAGCCTAGAAAAACTTCCTGCGGGCCCATTCCGATAGATTTTATAGAACACACCCGAGGACTTTGGGTCTCACCATCAATCTTTATTGTCGATCAAACACCGCCAATACATTCGTTCACTTTTGCAAAAACAATCACATTCATTCTCAAGCACATATGAGCTCAGCACAAGCAGCAGCGTTGGCGGCATTTCTGGGTAGCAAGGCGCCCGTGCCGCCCAAAGCACAGAAGAAAAAGCCGGCGCTTCGGCTCAGCGTAGACCTCAAAAACACGCCGCTGAGAGTTGGTACGCCTTGTGCACAAACCCCTGGAAAACTTCCGGTGGCCCATACAGTTAAATCTCCAGGAAAGGTACAGATGAAATCGCCTGGACACGTCCTCACAGACCCGCATACTCCCGGAGGCACTAGACGCCGAAGCAGTAAAGGGACACAAAAACTCACCCCTGGGTCTAGCGCAAATGCGCACACATCTAAAAGCATTGGTTCAAGAAGCAGAAACGGCAGCAGGACCACGCCAGGGTCGGGGCTGCGTGTGCTAAGACACCTGCGCGGACTGCGAGGCCTGCGAGGCCTGAAATCCCTGTTGAATCAGGGCGACGGCGCAGGTTTATCGCCAGCTATGGATTATTTCAGTCTTCCACGGGAAGCGTACTTTTCTTCGCCAGACCTTGGCCAGTCTTCTCATACAACGCCCCGACAACTCGGCGTGAGTGGCGCCGACACGCCGAGATCTTCACGCTCACAGATATCTGTCAGTACACGGCCTCAGGATATGCTTGATCAAGTGCGTGCGCTGATCAGCTCCAAACTGAAAGTCGGCTCAAATAAGGAAGCTTTACGAAAAAGCCAGATTGCACTCAATGAATTCCGACAGAGCGTGGACCTGCGTCGACCTCTTTCCCAAATCTCGCGCACGTCTTTGAGTGATGAACTCCGGCAAAGTTTTGACCGTCAAAGTTTTCACTCTCAGCCAGGCTCACTGCGTGAAGATCTTCCCCGCGACCTTAATGATCCTAGGGACTACAGGGATTCGCAAGACCCGAATTCGGCGTCTAGCCGCCAGAGTTCTGCGGGAGAACTCTTGGATACTCGCTCAGCGCAGCGTCATGGATCCAGTATTCGCAGCAGTCGGTCACAGTCGTCAATTCCATCGATTTTATCGGACGCAAACGATACGCCTGACCAAAGCAATCCTCAGTCAAACTTTGGTTCCAATGTTCATTCAGCAGACATCGACCCAGGCAGTAATACATCACCATTTCTTTCGCCGGACTTCAAAATGTCTTTCCGCGAATCCACCCCCGAAAGGCTTCCGAAAAAGAATTCCCTTGGACCCCATGACGCGCCATTACCCATTCCCATTCCGCTTTCGTCGCAGGGCGTCGATCGTGGCCTTGCAGTTTCGCCCGCCGGTCCAACAATAGCATCCCCTGTGCCCTTGGAAGGCATGAGTAAGCTTTCGGTCTCTTCGGGCCGGTTCGGCTCGTCAGGCTCAGATACACCTGCAGATATCGATGGCGTGCCCACAAAACCAGGACGCAAAAAGCCACCTGTATCCTCTTATTTCGATATAGATTCGTTGCGTGATCCATCATCATTTTCGGGCCTGGATCTTGAGTCGAGTGGACAGGGTGTATATGAGTCGAGTGATGTGGATACCGATGATACCGATACAGGGGCAAAGTTTCCTCTTTTCCCTGGAATTTCTGGAAAGAACCACCACCGAGTCAGACTTTTCTCTAAGAAGAAGAATAAACGCGACAAGGGCGTGGTGTATGACCCCGAGTCTCTGCTGCAACCCGAAGAGATTGATAGTGAGCAGCTTCTCGCCCCTCAGATCAGCCGCGGATCGAAGAAGCTCAGTTTGGGTGCGCTGGCGCAACCCGTCAAACTCAAGACCACAATGCGTAAGGAAGACAAGCGCAAGGAGAAGAGAACCGCGTTCAATGAAGACAAACCATGGAAGAATCACGGTGATTTGGACGTGATTTCGGATTCACAACGTAAACGTTACGAGGGTCTCTGGGTCAGCAACAAAGGACTTTATCTTGACCATGTAGCAACTATTCTAGTGGGAGTGGACATTGAAAAACAAGAGGATACTCACCTTTCGAAAACTGTGCGTGAATTTAGCGAGAAAGAAATCTCCAAGCGTGCAGCGCAGCTATCTGCGCGTCTTAATGTGGATTTCGATCAAAATGATGTGAGGCAGTTGCATGGGCTTGAAAGCGTCCAAAAGCAAAACCTCATCCATGCAAGTGTGGTCGAAAACATTTGGAGCAGAAGCAATCTCCCGCGAGAAACATTGCAAGCGATTTGGGATCTTGTAGATTGCCGGAAAGACTCTACGCTCAATAAGGCCGAATTCATAGTGGGCATGTGGCTCGTGGACCAGTGTCTTTACGGTCGGAAACTTCCAAAAACAGTAAACAAGCTGGTATGGTCAAGTTTAGGTGGTCTAGGGGTAAATGTCGTCATAAAGAAAAAAAGGCGGTAGAGCAGGTGGGTGTACTTAATGGGAAGTCGAGTGAAGCACTTGATTTAACTCGCATCAGGTCCTGGAACCTTCAAATTCGAGGGCCTCACTTAATATGCGGCCGTCTCGAATCTAAGAAAAACAAGATATACTGAGTTTCTTTTGAGTCTTGTTGGTATGTAAGATTCTTGTAGTCTTTGTGATAGCGACAGTGTGAGGATTACCCTTTTCCAGCCTTGCCTAAGGTATTGCGAGATATAGGTGTGGAAATGGAGTCTCACATATGGTTGATGTTTTTCAATATCATCACCGATAATCTTCGCCGCACTCACTCTGCATGCTTTCTGGACCTTCGATTCAATATAATTATCGACTGACTGGGATCTCAAACTACGCTTCGTGTCTTCATGACGAAACTGATCATGCAAGTTTCGCAGAAAGTTTCGCAGACTACTACCTCGCTACAACCTTCAATTACTTGGTCAAAAGTATAACACCGGCTCAAAAGCCCCTCGTACCTGTATCAATCAACAACATTAATTCTACAGGTAGTTTGATCCTGACAAGCTTTCGGGAAATCCGAGATTTGAATTTGTGCGTGTTTGATGAAAATCAAGCATTCTCAACATGAATCTGCTGCAGCATGGCGCGCTACATACCGGAAGTCGCCGCGACACGAAGTTGGAGAACTCGAATCTAATTTAGAAGTTCTTCTTAACTGAAGTTCCTATTCTTATAGACATTATTACAGACTCAAGCAAGCCAACATCCATTCTTCTTTCGGACATTTTACAAAATTGGAATACCCCAGAGCTTCAAATTCTAACCAGTCTATTATAAAGGAAAGACGCGTTTTGATTGTGAACGTCTTCTATTTACTAAAGCTCTACCAGCCCATTATAAGTTTTAATTTTAATATTTTCCGTCGTCTCAATCTTTACTTTCAAGAAATTAAGCATGTCAGGACGTTCCATGAACTTGATGGATTTACTTTCCGGTGATTCGAACGATCTTCAAATACAACCGGAATACGACAGTTATAATGCTCTTGGCACGTATGATTCTTTTTATTCCGAAAGTTCGGGACCACTCGCTACCGAAACCAAATCACAAACGCCGCTTAATCCATCTACAGTATATTATCTTCCCACGGAAATGTCGCCGGTTCAAAAAGACATGTCTGAAGCCGTTGTACGGATGTTTGAGTCTACTTTGCTGCGAGAACTTTTCCCAAAACGAGAACGGTCCAACATTAATAGCCTTTTGCTGGCCCCAGACGACGGTGAAACTCTAAATGGAAACCATATCGGTAATGAGCACGACCTGGCGAGGACTCTTCTGCTTATATACCACGAGCTTTTCACAATATGCATGCATCCGTCGCTTGTAGTTGACCATTTTATCTCGAAAGGATTACTTCTTCTGTCCACAAAAGCGCGGCTCTGCGGGCTTTCGGGAAAACTAATGCTTTTTGATCGGATCATTGATCTTATTGCCGAAAAGTATGAGCTTGAGCCTCCCGCTCAGAATTATAACTTGATGGTGATTGCAAAAAGCATCAAGGAACTAGAGTTGATCGAGGGGGTGGTAATTGGAAAGAAACTACGATACAGGAATATCACCAACAGAAAAAGTCTCTATGAAGAAGCCCGCACACCGAGTCCTTCGGAAAGAGAAGAAACTTTAGAAGAAGAACAGGGAACCGAGTTTCACCGCAAACACAGGCATTTTGCTGCCAGGTCTGCCCTGAACAAGAACAGTTTGCCGAAGGAGTTCGTGGTCCATCTAATCACAAGTAGCCATTTGTGTCTGTCGTATGCTTCCGATACGCAATTTGACCTTATGATGACGTTCGATTCCGAACTTGACGTTTCAAGTCCTGGCGTCGAATTGTTGCGGTCGCCGCGAAAATCCGGTTTTAGTGTCCCTGAACCCATGCAGCAAAATCTGTATCTGCAGCGACAGGTCCAAGTACCAATACTCATTCCCATTCCTGTATTCTCAATTGAACATATACTGAGAGTGACTGCGAAGCCGGAGACGGAAATAGGAAGTTTTGTCACTGATGGAGGGACCGAGTGGCACCGAAGATTGCTCGGTCTGTTCGTGGCTAACAGGCATGCTCTTTTCAAAGAAAAGGATTTGGATGTGCTTAGTGAAAATTACGGGAAAGGATCCCGCAGCCTAAAAGGATTGCTTTTCAACTGGGACATAGAAGCAGCATCTTCGCCTCACCGATGGTTAGATAAATATACCAATCAGTTGAGCACCAATACGCCTACTGATAAACTCAAGGCGCGGCTCGAGTCAAATCATCTTTCGTCGCTCACACGTACATTCCAGCATGATTCGAATGGATGGGAAGGTGCTAGTCTTGCTCAATTTAAAGACGCACCCGTGAGTGATTATGACTGGTTCAAGAGGCAGATGGCAAGGTTTCTTAATGCTCGGATTTCTGAGATCGAAATCTTGAAGACCGAAGCACAATTGAAAGTCATCCCGCGCATCCGTGAGAAGGAGGCAAGACGCCAGGAAGAGATCGATGCAGACGAGGAGCAGGTCGGTGAGAACTATAGGAAGCTCCGGAAGTTGAATGAGGAGATTTCTGCAGTTGAAAAAAGATTTAGTCGGATTGAAAACGAGAATCACAAGTTGCAAGAGTCTGTGGCGGAAACTCAGCAGATGCTTGATCATTTACAAGATATACTCCGCAATAAGAGCGACGAAGAAATCAAAAGGATTATGGCTGAGCAAGACTCGGCATTTGAAGATCTTGAGAAAGAGAAGGCGCTCCTTTCAGAAGAATGCCAAGCCGTCAGTGATGAGATCGAGCTAGCACGTGAAGAGTATCAGCAAAAATCCACACAAGCTATTCAGGTGACTGAGAGGCTCCACTCACTTAAGGAAAAGCAGACACTTTTACGCAAAAAAGTCGACGGGCCAGGAATGCTTGTGCTTCCTTCACTTGCTAGAAAAGACGAAATGAGTATCTACGAAGCTAAACTTCGTCGGCTTTCTCAAGAAAACGGGTTTTTTAGTGAAATGTTCGCGCTGCGGTTTGATAAGTTAGTGAAGGAGCGAAATTTGATGATGGACACCACGGCACCTATTTCTGGAGGTCGTCAGAATAACCGCATGAGCAGAGCGGCCACGCCTTTATAACTGTGAATGATGAAGCAAAGGGCTATCTAAAGATAATTTGACCCGAAATTCGAATGATGTCGCAATAAATGTCGGCGTATGGCTGAAGATAGAAGCCACAATCTTTAGACCAAAGTTTATCTTTCGCATAGATGGCACACGCAATGACGCAAGCCAGACTTCCACTGTTCAGCATCACACATCATTGATTGGGGGTCTTCTTCATTTTTTCATGTTTTCTCCGAGATAAACTAAAGAGTTAAAGGTGGGTTCGGCTCAAGACGCTTTAAGTTAACCTAAGCTCCGTAATGATTTGCAGCTGAGAAACTTCCAAAAAGAGAGTTTCTCATCTTGAAAGACATGACGGCGAAACGTCCTCTCACCTGTTTTTTCATCCACCCCACCATCTTTCGTTCCAAGATTTTCCTGCAACTCTCATGTCGTGGTATAGTTACTTTTGTCGTAACAATGCACCACTTGATAAGTCACTTGATAAGTCACTTGATAAGTCACTTGATAAGTGCCGCGCTTCCATCCCTTCTCATTTTGCAGACTTTCACCAGGCCCCTTCAGTTTCCTGCAGAGCCTCTTATTATAATTCTGGAAGAAAGATCATCAAATGCCTTAAGGATAATTAAATATACCAGCTCTATGCGAATTAATCCTAGCACATCTCTGTGTCATTTTGAGAATATCATCAAAAATATGTCCTCATAACTCTTCAATTTTTCACTTTCAAAATATCTCAGCGGGCAGCCCCTGCCACCACCCTCACTGGCCAGCCATAGAGCCGGTTCAGCTCGTTTAATAGGACAACGCTCATAACCCACTCGTGCTCATTTTCTGGAGTCATGGGGTTGTTTTTTTCCGTTTAAAAGAAGATCACCAAATTCGCCCCCACATTTTCTTCTCAAGGAACAAACACCGCTCAAAAGTCTGGCAGAGAACCCCACCCACAAGTAATACAAACAATTTAAAACACTCTGTGCAACCCAAATTATGCCTGCATTCCACGAAAGCTTGCTCCGGCTGAAGGTTTTTGGTGCTCCTTACATGCCCAAAGATCTCACCCAGCTCACGTATGTGCTTGATCTTCATACTCGAAGATTGGTACTTGATGGCTTGGACCTTTTTCAGATGAGATACATTGATCCGAAATGGGGCTTTATACTCTTGGCAAAAGATGCCGTCTTTTTGTTTTTTATATGGCGACTGGTGGCGCTTTTTCTAAACATGGTTTTTATTAAGGGACCTTTCCGGACCACGAAGCAAGTTCTTCGAGCAATGTACAAAAAATCAGCAAGAACTGTGATGGGATTACCGCCGATCCTGTGGAGAATCGATGCGGAGTTGAAGAAAACTTTAGCGTTCGTTGATAAGGAAATCATCAAAAACGACCCGGCGCTCATGCAGTTTCCCCAGCTTCCAGAGCTCGGTATTTCGTCAAATGAAGTACGTGCACAAATTACAGAAACAGAGAACAAACTTGCTCACAGTGACTGGCAAAACGGGCGTGTCTCAGGCGCGGTCTATCACGGAGGGGCTGATCTTCTTTCACTTCAAGTGAATGCGTACGAACAGTATAGCGTGGCAAATCAATTACACCCCGACGTGTTCCCTGGAATCCGTAAAATGGAGGCTGAGATTGTGGCGATGGTGCTTGATCTTTTTAATGGCCCGCCACTGGCGTGTGGAAGCTCCACTTCTGGGGGAACCGAATCCTTGTTGCTTGCAGGTTTAGCCGCTCGGGAATTTGGACGGGCCACGAAAAACATCACAAAGCCTGAGGTCATTGCCCCTGTTACGGTACACGCAGGGATTGAGAAGGCGTGCTATTACTTTGGCATGAAACTACACAAGGTGGATTTGGACAAATCTTACCGCGTGGACGTGCGCAAAATGAAAAGCCTCATCAACAAAAACACCGTGCTACTCGTAGGCTCGGCGCCTAATTACCCACACGGTATCATCGACGACATTGAAGCGATCTCACAATTGGCAGTGAGGTACAAAATTCCCCTCCATGTGGATGCATGCTTGGGTTCGTTCATTGTCACATTCTTAGAACGGTCGAAAGTTCACGGCGACAAGAAAATTCCGCTTTTCGACTTTCGCGTACCTGGCGTGACCTCGATCTCGTGTGATACACATAAATATGGTTTTGCACCTAAAGGGTCGTCGGTAATCATGTACCGAGATGCCAAGCTCCGAGAGTGCCAGTACTATGTTCTGAGCGACTGGACGGGCGGGATGTATGGATCGCCAACCTTGGCTGGGTCGCGTCCGGGCGCGTTGATGGCTGGATGCTGGGCCACCTTGATCAACATTGGTGTTGATGGATATACCCAATCTTGTCGTGATATTGTGACTGTAACGAACAAAGTGCGCCGTGCTCTTGAAACTGAGCCATTACTTGCAAAACATTTGGAGGTTCTTGGTGACCCGCTAGCGTCGGTAGTTTCTTTTAAGACGCGCAAGACAAGCAAACTAAATATCTACCAAATTGGTGACGCTATGTCGAAGCGGGGTTGGCACTTAGCGTCGTTGCAAAATCCAGCCGCGTTGCATTTTGCTTTCACTAGGCTCTCCGTACCTGTAGCTGACGATATGATTGGTGACCTCGTGGAGATTGTGCTGAACCAAGAAAAAGCCGACGTGGTGGAAAAGAGTGACACTGCGGCATTATATGGTGTAGCTGGGAGCGTATCTACCGCGGGAGTGGCTGAGCGAGTGATTGTTGGGTTCTTGGATGCTTTATATAAGCTCGGATACCAGCCTCAATAAGTGACTCGATTGGACCTTCTCAATGACTCTATACTTGAGCCGCATACTAATGCAAAAGGTTGCAAGGCTCTTGTATTTTTTGGAATTTCATTTGATCAAAAAGTTCTGTGAATACTCGCCTGAAAAAATGGAAGGCTGCCAGCAATCAAATGGGTATCCACTGCAAAATCGTTGATTCATGAGACAATAAGAAGAATGTAACAAGATCGTGCTGAAAAAGCGTTCTCGTGATTATCAACCAACGAAAACACTTGAATTGGATAACGAGAGGCTCTAATACATGTTGGAGATAACCCGAGGACGACGGCAAACAGAGACGTAAAAGATGCTCTTGTTACGTTATTTTCGATCTCGTTGATTTATTTTTTGAAGAGATCATGAACATACGTGCCAAATTTTTATCCGTTTATAGTCTATCAACTGCTGTTGGGCCAACTGGGCTCAGAATGGTTGTGGCAGCATGGACTTTTTAGCAAGCGCATACTCTGAGATTTGTTTAACTTAGTAATAGCGTGAAAGTAGCAGGAATCCGAAGTTCTAAGGCTCGTTTTCTCTACATTCTTAAAGAATGCAACCATTATTACCTGACTAATTTAATCTTGCCTACTACCGTATTCACGCGTGCAAGAAACCTCCAAATAACGTACCTGCACACAATCCTATGACTGATTCGCCAAGTCCCAAAGTGGTAATCGCGATGCTAGCCGCGGTGATTCATTATCTCCGTCTCGAAACACTTTCTTATCTTTCTTATCAAAGTAACAATTAGAGATCTGCAAGAAAACAACACGTCCAAACAAATCATAATTTTTCTTCGAAATTAACCGCCTTCTTCACGTGAATATCAAAGAAATGCCCTGTACCGTTTCAGGCTTGTCTGAATTCTTCAGTACCGTGTCGCTAATCAGCTGGATCTGCGCACAGCTTCCCCAGATTGTTCTGAACTACCTGCTGAAATCAGCTGAAGGAATCTCGCCCCTGTTTCTCTTACTTTGGTTCATGGGCGACTTTCTCAGTTTCTCTAGTTGTCTTTTGAATGATGCCGCGCTCAATTTCCAGATCTATCTCAGCATATTTTTCCTAGCAAATGATGTCACCCTTTGCTACCAATACTATTACTATAACAGCGTCTATCCACGCAAGGTCCATAGCTACCGTCAGCTTCATTCCGATTCTGCTGAGGAAGATCTCGCAGATAATCGTGCCTTCAACCGATCCACGGAGATTCACGTACCTTCGAATGGTGTGCACATCCGAGGCGTCTATGGCCACAAGGGCAAAGAGTCACCGTACTCTTTTGAAAATGGAAAGCCTATTCAACCAAATTTGTATTCGAAAATAGAAACTACAGAACGTCCAACGCCCTCTTCAAGCCTATCTTCAAGTGATCACAACCTGCATCGTCATTCTGGGTTTGGCAGTACAGGGACCTCGCCGAAACTCGGCAAGATATCGGCTGCGGGCGTGCTTTTGAACGCGGGACTTGCCCTGGCACTTCTCACAGATTCTTCTTCTACCATTCAGTCATCTTCGCAATGGAAAGAAACAATGGCACTCATACTTGCATGGGGATGCACGTGTGTGTATATCAGCTCCCGGTTCCCGCAGCTATATAAAAATTATTCAAGAAAATCTGTCGATGGCATCTCTCCACTTCTTTTCGGGCTGGCGCTTCTTGGAAATTTGACTTATGCGCTTTCGGTACTTACTAGCTGCGAATTTATATCGTCCAATGACCGAGTAGCTTTCTTTTGGAAACAATTACCTTATCTTTTGGGAAGCTCGGGCACGATTTTGTTTGACATTGCATATTTTTACCAGAGGTACATATATCGAGACGCCGGTCGGTTTAGTACGGAAATGGGGCTAGAGGAATGGACTTAGTGTTGGCGTTGCCCATAAAGGGTCGACCTCACAAGAGAATTACATGAAACGCATTTGTTTTCATATTTTGAGCTTGATTCTTAATTCCGCCTCAAGTTGAGCTCACCATTGATTGAGGATCTTCTCGATATTTTTAACATGACAGAACTACCCAGTTGTGGTTCTCAGCTCATCAGCGGTTTTTCTCTTTTAGTAAGACTCAATTTACCGAGCATGGTTTTGCGACTGGCTAACTTAGGTCAGTGCTCGCACATCTGATCGTGAGCTATTCGGGCTGATACAGCCATGTATATAGTTTTGGAAGGCTTGGGGCCTTCGATCTTCGAGGATGTAACTCAGGATATGTCTTACTTCAGAAGAACTGTCTTGGAATATCATCCCTCGGAGAGAATGCGAGCTTAGTCAACAATAAAATGATTTGGCCAATGGCAGGTTTAATATGCTTTTCAAGAGCACTTTTATAGTAATGATCTTTTTATGAGACAAACCGATGCTGCCTTCTTGATAGATATTGAACGTGGATTTCTCGATCGAAACTCAATGATAATTAGGCATGGTTCAAGAGAAGTATATCCGCCCATGACCGAGCTTTAGGTGGAAGACTGCTCTTTCAAAGGCGAGACGGGTCAACATAATCCCATCAATTTTGTAAAAACATATTCGGACAGTTGGTGTGAACTGTTAATGAAAGGAGTAATCTAAACCTGAAATTCGGCTCCATTCTAGTTACGAGCTAGCGTGCAGACAAATTTCACGAATGAGCAGATTTAATCAACAAGGAATTTTGGTTTCAAAAGGCAAGAGTAAAATAGAAAAGTTCCAAAATTTACTTTTGTCAATTACTTACCCTGTTTTCTGATTTAATTGACGAACGCCCGGGGCATTCAACCCCAAGTCTACAATTCGCTATGCAGGATAAACATGTAAGTAAAGATCTCTGCGGAGCATGGTGTAAGATCTAAGAAAGAGAAGACCACACATCTTTTTAAACTTTGAACACAGATACATCAGGTGCTCTCCAATTTCTCTGTATACAATATCAAAGTGCCTCGAGTCCACTAAAGACAGAACTCTCTGGTTTCCCAAGTAACATTTAACCGAGGCCCTTACTCAGATGAACCATACTACTCATAAACGTACAGACCATGCTTTATCGATACGTTTCACGACCTAAAACTTTTCGGAAATACTATTCAATTGCACTTCAAAACCCCACACTTCCTCACAATGTTTTTCTGCAGAAAATCGCAACGGTAAACCTGTTTGAAATCCCCCCAGGTACTTACCCTAACCCGCTCTTTAGCTACGATAAAGATCAGCTTCTTCGACTCAACATAAAGGAGATCAAACACCTACTCAAACTGCCACCACGAACCGTGAGTGAGACCGACCGGTTTCATCAATTCATAATTGAAATCTTCCATGAGAATCTCATCAAAGATACAAATGTGGCCGTGCTATATCTTGACGTCATCACCGAGCCATTCGTGCGAGAGACTATTTTTGAGTATTTGCGCAAATTCTACGAAACTGACGGTATCCGATTGTCTGTATTGGCTTTTATAGAGAATCCCGCATCCAAGTTTTGCAGAGACCTGGTCCAGGAAAACTTTCGCCAAATATTCAAAGACTCAGCTGTCGAACCAAAGATAGCCGCGTCAGTAGCATTTACATTCATGAAGAAATTAGCACTTACGCGCAGAGTAAATCCCAAAACTATCTTCTTGCTGCAGAACTACCTGAAAGTGCTTTTCAAAAATGTCCCGAAAGACCAGTGGCAAGAATTGTATGCTGTGTTGTTGCAAACAAACATCAAATTCTCGAACTATCATCACTTCTTTCCCATAAAAAGCTACTTGCTAGGCGGCTCGATCATGGACCGATTTGTGGTGCGCACGGGCTTGCTTAATGCAAAGTGGCATGATACTGAAGCCACAGGATTTTCCAGTGAACACAAACAAAAAATGGTGCATTATTTCCTGGTTCTGGAACTCGCGTCTTTCACCCAGCTAGCCCTCCGAAAAAAAGATGTTACCGAAGCTAATATGTACCTTGAGCTTCTTGTTCTGAAATTCGAGCTCCTCGATGATCCCAAACACCTTCAGCTCGTGCTCAGCGTGATGCTTTCTCACTCAATGACATTCAAAGGGCCTCAAGAATGCCTCAAATTTTTGAGGTATATCCGCAACTCCAACCTACGAATCGTTCCAAATACACTCTTGCGGATTCTCACCGCGTTGCGGCTAGAATGTTTCTATGACGAGGCGCTTCTTTTGGTAAATTACTTACACATGGAAACTCTTACCGATGAAGAACGTGGTAATTTAGTCGCAGAGATCATGAAAGTGATCACCGGGAAGTTTGCTCTTCATCCAAAAATTGCCATTGGATATTTCGCTTCACTTTTCAATGACTCTAATGATGGCGCCTTGCACGTTCTCAAGGACCTCGCGCTTTTGGATCTAATATATGGCCCTGGGTCTGTTGATACTCTGTTTTCCATTATTGAAAAGGCAGAACTTCATGAGGACTTGAAAAACTCGCGCATGACTCATGCCATTCTTCGTGATATTTACATTGTCACCCTCCGCAACTTGCCCCTCGAGCGGAAAAGAAGTCTGGTGCTTATTGGAAGGCTTTTCCAGAAGTACAAGAGGCAAGTCCTTCAAGCGCGAGCATGCGAGGATGCCTCAAGTGCGTTTAGCAAATGTAACATCGACGAAAGTATCTTGGCTTTATTTCTCGATCATCTTTTGCGGAAAGATCCTGAGTCCAGAGACAATATGGATCTTAAGTATGACCGGTTTAGTTTCGAAATGGCACAGCAAATGTTCAATGATTTTTACACGCATTGCGCCGAACCTGGAACGGCGCAGGGCTCATATGTTTTTGACTTGATGATAAGCTCGAGTCTTATAAAACACAACGACTTGGCGTTTGCCCTATCTGCATTCAAACGTGGTCGAGACTTGCGTATCCCAATCACATTCAACCAAGTATACCCCATAATCATGCACCATTACCAAAATGACGAGTTGGACAAGGCACAGCAGTGGTTCAAGTTACTCATGCTCAGCGGCGCCAAGGCCAAATCTACCGCGGCTGAACGATTATTCAATATTGCTAAAGCGCATAATTGGTCAAGTACCGGTACACACTACCGTAACTCTGTGCGGCAAAAAGTGAGGGCTGCACGCGCCGAGATGAATAAGTTGCAAGCAGATCCGGTGGCGACTCTAAGCGGGGAAAATCGAGATCCACAGGCTCAAGAGATCACAGACACGAATATGGCCGAGGAGCTCGAACAGATCTTACATGAATTAGCTTTGGACAAGAAGCATGCACGATCAAGGAGCGCGGAACCCGAGATTCCAGAGAAGGAATTATAATCAGTTTGTTATGCAAACTTACAGTATAACTTCATCTCTTCAAATGTTTATTTATGAATAGTTGGGGAGAAATAGAATCGTGGCCTTTTAACGGTCAAAGAAGGGCCTTATATAGGTGACTGCCGTGAACGTTGACATCAAGCCGAAGGCCACGTGACGGCGTTAAAATATCGATTATGGATTCATTCAAATCATAATCAAATATTCTGTGATACCTGACCTTATATTTATCAGTACAGCACCGGTAAGTTCTGTTGATAAGAAACATCAGTCTTCAGACGTGCTTTCATTAGCAGCCACTCGAAAAGTACACCCGTACACCTATAACTTTGCTGATGTGCGCGATTCGGCATCTGTATTGACAAACCGTCCGGATCCGGTAATGTATGGTAGATGAGACGCTTTTACGCTTTTAGTGGGAAAACAGTGAAACACCATCTCACTGAAATCGCATCTACACGACGTGCTTCTCAATACATCAAGCCAATACATCAGAACCCCCTTCTTGGCAATCTGGGCTGGGACTTTTTGTGCACACCTTCATTAGTTCTTACTTATATCTGTGTTGTTCTTCTCTTAATAACCTGGGCAAAGAAATCTACCAACGAGCAGGTCTCGCATCCATCATAGTTTACACTTCTTGTTACCTTCAAGTTCCCTCTAGATTATGGGGCATTGAAACCGTTAGCAAAACCCCTAAATAAGCAGGACAAAATGACACCTGAAACTGTACCCGCCGAAGTTGGGTCTCCAAGAGGATCACACAATAATCTACACCAAGACCAAGTCCTTCTACGAGAAGATATGAAGGAAAGAATACATAAACATACATCGGCAACACCGCCTGACTACTCTCAAATTGACGTGTCTACACCAGAAATGCTTGATATGGAGCAGCAATTCGACCTTATGGCCAGCAAAGTAAACGAGACGATTCTAAGTATCAACGCGATTTATAATGAGATCGGATATTCGTCAACAGAAATCACCGAGAAGAAGGCAGAGATATTTGCTGCAATGAACGATACAATTACATCTTTCAAAAGCAATCTCCAGAGAGAGAAAAATAGTATCAGCAATGAATGCGAGTGGCTCCGACAGCAGATCCGCATTATTCTTGCCATGTTAAACGATAGTCGAGGAGAGAAATATTTAAAGCTCTCAAGCAGAGGCATTGTTTTTCATGACGAGTATATGTATGCTGAAGGATGTAAACAAGATGTGCTTCTGCACATGAGCAAAACTCGTGGATCATCGAGCTCATTCCTGTTTCTGGACAGCACGCCAATTTCCCCCTCAGACCTACTGTTTTCAGGTAGTACAAGACTAGGGTCTCCATTCAGCATATCGAGATCTGGGCCCCGAATCTCAAACATGGAAAACCCCTGTTCACCGCCAGACCGAGATGGTCACGTACTCAAGACCCCCGATCTTTCACTACTTCAGTATAAACTGAGGCTCAATTCAATATTTCTCGAAGTGCTCAAGTCATTCGTAAAGGTCTTCAGAAAGTTTAATGAGGTCAACCGTATTTTCTGGGAAAACATTGATACAATTGCCGAGGACTGGAAGGAAAATCAAACCGGATTACTCGGCTCGATTCCAAGCAAGGCAGATGCGGAGTACCAATTCGCACTTATTGAGGAGTTTGACCTTATTCTTGAGCATCTCAAGTTGACCTCTCGGAACTACAACCCCGAGCTTCGTCAAGGCATGAGTGACATTGCTTCTGAGGACGTGGCATTTATTATTTCTAGTCCCCGCAAGAAGCGTCAGTCATTGGGGTCCCCTGATAAGTATAAGAAAACGCATGCGCCGGAGACCGAAGAGGGTATGAATCGACTTAGAGACATTAACTATAAACTCGTACATGCGATCCGGGGACTTAAGTTGACAAAAATCACCCCTGATTTCATCGCACAGCTATCGAAAGAGGTTGAAAATACAGAAAAGGAAGTGGAGCGGCGTGTGGCAAACATGAAGAAGTGCATTGCTGATTGTTTGCTTTTAATAGATGCGCTTTCCTTGACTGAGCAGGACCTTATTGCCATTCAAAAGATGCAAAACCACACTGAACGAGACAGGAAATTCGCGTCTGCTGAAGGGCTTTTTGATATAGATACGCTCAAATTCATCCAGACAAATCCGCGAGAGTTTGGGTTGATGGATCACCACCTTAGTTTCGTCACGAGACTCGCCCATACGCTTCAGAGCATTAAAGACGCCAAGCAGAAAAAATGGGAACAGTATTCTTCCGCTTGTGTGGACCTCTGGGAAAAGCTCGGCGAGAATCGGAACTATACTGAACAATTCCTCAAAGAAAACTCAAAGCTAACTGACCTAGCACTAATGAACCTCAAAATGGAGTTGAAACGCTTGTATCTGAAGCGAGCTGAGTATGTCGACAGCTTTATCGTCGACGCCAGAAACCAAATCAAAGACCTTCAGGCGAAACTATTATACTCTGACGACCGATGCAAGGAGTTCAAGTACTTTACGTATGATGTACATGCAGGCGACTCTGATGAAAAAGAAAGAATCTTGAATGAACACGAGGCGGAAATCGAAAGACTCAAGGCCGATTATACTGCGAAAGAGCCCGTTCTTTCACTCTACGCTCAATTGAAGGAATTGCTTGAGGACCAGAAATTCCTCACTGAGTCTTCAAAGGACTCATCGAGATTACTCAGCAAGAATTCTTGTAAGATCCTTTTGAACGAGGAAAAGCTAAGGAAAAAAATTAATAGGAACTTGCCACGTGTACTTGCATCGTTAAAACAAGAAATCATCAGCTTCAACGATAAGCTGCTCTCGCAAGGACTTCTTCCCATCACGGCTGGCAATCAAGACATGTTTGAAAAGATTCTATTGATCGAGGCCGAGCTGGGCTCAAATGGTATCAAGCAAATGAGGATGAAAAGTTCGCCACAGAAATATCGCCTGGGGTCAATGACAGTGGCCAAATCTTCGCCAAAAAATATCAACATTTCCCCTTCACGGGTCCTGAAAAGCTCATCACAAAGGAGGTCACCGCCGTTTGCTGATCAAGGAATGAAAAGAATTTCTGGGAAACCCTCGACGTCTTTCAAATCCCGACTCTCTCCTACACGATCAATGTCGACTTCAGGCCGCAAGTCTCTTTCACTCGCTGGAAGCAATACTGATAGTAAAGCAATCGTGCATGAGAAACCGATTTTAATCCCTCTTTCGTCTTCTTTACCGCCAAGCCAACCTGCTGTGTCGAATTTTGGGGGGCAGGTACCCCTTAGCCGAACCAATTCAAATGTCAGCAATTCCAGCACACTTTACTCGATGTGTTCTCGGGTATCGCCTCTAAGAAATGGGTCTTTTGCAAGTTCATTGGCTTCGGTTTCGCCTACCAAAGCTGCTGAAGACTTTGACGATAAGGAAAACTCCCTTCTAGACCAACCGCCCATTTGGACCGAAAAATTTGGCGGTATACCTAAAACTTCCTGTCCCCCAAAACTGTCGGAAAGTCTTGTTGAAAATACAAGGCTAAGCGGAGGAAGTCTTGCGAATTCGACTATAGTGGGCGACGACTATACTACGTGGCGTGAGGAACGAATCAAACAAATTAACGGCGAGGACCTAAATTTGTGCTGAAAAATCGCCATGTACGAGTTAAATGAGACGAATTATGTGAAACTTGAATGGGTGTATTATACAATAAATTGCAAATCAAATGCTGGATTCTGCCATTCACATTGACTGCATTGATGATTTCTTTCCTAATAGCCCACGACCCTCACTTTCTTATCTGCCTTCTTGTTCTTCTTATTATGTTTCTTATTGCCCTTGTCGCCCAATTCATTCTTATGAAATGCGGTACTGACCTTTGCCTTCACATCATTCATCTTGAAAAACTCCTTATCCAAATCGTCTGCAGCACTCTCTAACGCCGCCTGGCGACCTCCATAGAATCGGGTGGTGGGTCCTGTTTTCAGGTCTCCGCCCGCCTTCTGGTTAGGGTCTTCGGAAAGGTGCATGGAAAAATTGAGTTTGCTGAGGTCGCGGGCCAAGTCAAAGTCGTCAGCACTGATATTTTTTGCTGCAAGTGCCGAGAGAAGTTGTTGTTGTCTTGTTTCCGGCAACAGTTGCAACGTATAAATGTCCTTGTTGAAGTCACGAGCCTCGCTCACCGACGGGATTCCATAGGAGCCATCAGATAATTTCTTGGGTGGGGGGTTGATGAAAAGCAACTTTCCGCTGACGTAGTCTTTCAAAATATAACGCGACGCCCGTGATTCATCGGCGCTTCCAAAACCTTGGGTCATGTATCCACGAGCTCTCGCGTAGGCATTTAGAAGCTCTCGCGCGGTCGGATAGATTCCGTTACCTCCGTCATCGGTACGCTGGATCGGAATATGGATTCCATAGACAGCCTCAAGGTAGAATTTAGGCACACGTTGGCACACAAGTGAGACGGGCGGAATGTGCTCACGTAACTGGTCGATGGGCAAAACGCCGTTACACACTAACTCACCATTAGAGTAGGCGAAGTTTGGAAACACAAGACCCGGACAATCGCACAACACAACCTCAGGCGAAAGAAAGATTGTTTGAAAATGCTTCGTTTTTCCGGGAGTCGCCGAAACTGATACCTTCTTCGACCCTACGAGTGCATTGATGGTAGACGATTTTCCGACATTCGGGTAGCCGACCAACCCGATCTGCAACTTGCGGTCTGGAAATTCCTCTGAGCCATGGATCTTGGGCGCAGTGGTCATAAACAAATCCTCCAATTCCTCGATTTTGAGGATCCGAATATCTTCCAGGTCTTCCTCGTGGAACTTTGCATCATTCGCAGAAGAAGAAGCCTTGACATAAGATGGGTCGGTGGCTTGGTTTTGCTCCTCCTCCAATTCCTTTTCCAATAGCGCGTTGGCGTTAGCCGCTGAGAAAAAGACATAGCTAATTTTTTTCTCCTTGAAATAATTGGCCCATTCCACACGCTGGGCACGAGTAAGCAAATCCGCCTTGTTCACCAAAAGCAAATTCCGCTTCTCTTTCCCCTCTTCGGGCTTACTGAGTCCTGTCACATAAGTTTCCAAATCCACCGACCGGAACGCCAAGGGGCTTCTTGCATCAACAATTTGTACAACAAGGTCGCACCTTTCCACCACACGCCACAACTGGCGCCACACTTCGATATTCCGCTCAAATGGCGTCAATAACAAATCATTGGTTTCCGTCAATGAGGCCAACTGGCGCCTCCACTCTAAAAATGCAAGGTTTTCTTGGCGCTCGATCTGGAGCTTCAGTTGTTCCTTGCTCCATTTGGGTCTTCTTGGAATAGTCAACTTGTTCTCGAAAATCTGGTGTTTCTCTCGTAAAGCAACGATCTCGTCTTCCGATAATAGCCCTGTTTGATTCACGAGCGACGTGTTGCCGACCTTAATGATTTTCACCTGTTGACCTTTTTCTGCAGTGAAATCATGGTCAGCCAATTCGGCAGTATTCAAAAACTCATCTAATGAGTTTTCTTGCGTGACCGACCGCAACTTCACCCATCCGGCCTGTTTCTTATCCGTAGTAAACCGCATCTCGCCATCTGGCAAAAACTCGATCGAGTTTTCCTTCGACCTTTGGTTGGCAATTGACCGTCCAAGACCAATTGTGTTCTTATTCTTATGGTGCACAGGCTTCGGTCCCTTGGGTGCTTTCCACTTCTTCTGTTCCGGGTGCAAAGCCCCTTTGTTCTCACTCATTTTGGCTGGGTTTTCGTCTGTAGATTTCGATTCCCTTTTATCTGGGAATTATTAATAGGATGATGAAAGAAATATGGATTAGACGTAAGGTGAGGCATACAAGGTGCGATGGCGATGGGTGACGATGAAGGTAGTGAGCTCGTGAGAGAAAAAATCCACGCAGGATTAGGCTTGACTTAATTAATATAGTAAACCCCTTAATTGAGCGACATAGGTATCATGCTATAGAGTTTACTTCGGATTGTGGTTGGCTTCTAAGTATAGTTACTTCGAACAAAATCCCCTTGAAAAAAGGGTGCTTAAAGTTTCAGAATTGTGCTTTTACTGTAAGATGTTTTTCACTTTGTGAAAGAAATTACCCAAGCATTGATATCCTTTTTTCGCTTTGTTAATAAATAAAATCCCATGAAGCACAAAAATGTTCTAATTAACCATTCTTCCATGTTTCTAGATACTAAAAACAGTTGTATCTCTTCTATAGCCTTATCACAAAAGAAATTCTCTTCCCAGTTGATTTTGCAAGTACAGCAGCTGATTTATCTATGCAAGCTAGCTAGGTGGCTCAGATCAAAAGGCTGCGACAACACTGAGTTTGTTCCCGGCACAGTTGCTAGAATTTAGCGCTTCCAAAATCGATCAAACTGATAAAAAGCAAGAATTGATACTTTGAAACTTTTAGTCCACCGGTTGATTCTCATCAATATATTTTCACATAAATATCAGATAATGGTCCTTTGCCACTAATAAGACCACGATTAATCGCGCCCATGAAGCAAATGTCTACTTGTTTTATCATTTTTTGGGAAAGTCGAGTGCGAGACGAGTTGAAGGGCTTGAAGCTAAACACCATACTTATTCCGCATTCTGACGATCTTTTTTAGCAATCGATACTTACGGCATACAATGCTTTTCCACTGCTGGCTTCTCCGTGCTTTTGGTCATTCAAAGAAGTTGCCATTGTGGTATGTTACGGTGATAGTTAGGTCAGCTAGTCAACTAGTTGTAAGCTTGTATTGAAAATATCAGATTTTGAATTCTATAAGAATGTTTTCTTCTCTTTGGCTAGGTCCTAGCAATGACATGATTATGCATTGTGTGCCACTCAATCACAAATATGATCATGTGTGTCATTGTGATTGGTCAAATTTTCGAAAGCTAAAAGATTGAAAACAAAAAATCGCCGCTTTACAAGTTATATCAGTTTTGCAGTCGGCTCATTATTTTATTCTCAAGTGTAGTTAGAAGACTCTCGCTGCTCAGTTTGGCAGTGATTAGCAGCCATGTCTAGGCAACCGAGAAATGCATGTATGTAGCTCGACAAGCGTGTTCAGAGATCAGGGGACATCAACACTAATAAAATGCTACTTGGTTTGCCGAATCTGAATGAAACATCTTTTGGCAATCAGGCTCCATAAATGTAAAATTCTTGGAGGCCCTTCGCGTCGCTCCCTACACTTTTCATAAACAATTAAGGCTTTATATATAACTCTAGCTCAAACGGGGAACGACCTAAATGTATTGTGACAACCACTTGAACCCGTCACCATAGCCCATTCTCATCACCACAGAGACCATGTACACTTCAATTGGTCTCACATTCTCGGGCAATTTGCCCACATCCTTGCCCGTGGTGCCATACAAGTTTAACGCTGCCTTCAATTCAGACTCGTTAACTGCATTGGGCAAGTCAATCTTATTGCCCAAAACCAAAAATGGCACTTTGCTTAACTCCTCAATCTGGAACAATGCCGCCAACTCGGCGCGCGACTCAGCTAAACGCTCAGGGTCGGCGGCATCGACCAAAAAGACAATGCCGTCAACCTCAGGGAAATAGTCTTTCCACAATCTACGGGCCTGCTGGTGTCCACCCAAATCAAATGTAGTGAAACGAACCGAGCCGATGGCCAACTCCTCAGAGGTCGGATGCAACGTGGGTTGTAACTGGGCCAATCTGTCGTTTTTCAACATGTGCAACAACGTAGTTTTACCAGCATTGTCTAATCCTAAGAATAACAACTTGGCGTGTTTGTTCCATAAGCCTAACGAGGACAACACGTCTTGAACTAGGTATGTTAGTAAGCTGAATTTGATTGTAAGGTTTGAATCGTATGGTAACAAATCGAGGTCCACCGAATAATGTGATTATGCAATACGGAAGGGTTCATTATTCTTAAATCACAGGTAGCATGTGATATTCTGCCAGGGAACCCACATATCGTTTTTGTCCAGTATTTTGTACTCGAAAAGAGCCCCCTTCAGCGGCCATAAATAAAGGCCCAGGCGGTTCTTGTACACGCAAATGACCCGGTAAATCGTTTGTAGAGAACCCTTGGCTTCAAGGAATCATGCGCCGTGTTCGTCCGTATTTGGTGTCCACATCTGTTGTCCTCATCCTTTTTTCAGATATTCACGTACCCCAACTAAAAATCCACATGATATTATGGTGTGTATATTTTTCCTTGGATGGTTATTGTATTTGGATGAGATTCACGTCTCCTGATAAGAGCAAACCGGCGGGATCGATTCACCTCGCCCACATGTTCATTTTACCCTGATGCACGGGTGTACGGGCCAGATCGTGTGCGCGTGCGGTTAAAGTGCTTGAGAATAACACGGTGTTTAAACCGTGATTTCGCTTGTAGAAGTGTTTCACAACACAGGAGTGCAGAGTATGAAGCATTAAAATACGAATTTTGATCTAGAAATTGACTTTTATCGGATTCAGCGTTTATTTATTGGTATGGCGAGCATATCACGTGATTTGTATGATGCATCATGTGGGGCTGCCGTGATTACTAGAACGGCAGGCGGAGTACTCGACCGGTCCCTGCGGAAATCGGATTTGAAAAAGCCATATGCCTAACTACAGTAGAGCTCACGCAAACCACCAGTCTACTAAAATGGAGGTTTTTTATTGAATACTCGTATTTCTTTCTAAATCAAGGGCCACCTTGATGATGTAAATATTCACCAGTATCTATCTAGACAGGGATACCATCAGCATTAGGGCACCAGAAAACATTTGAGGGGTGTCTTTCTTGTCAATCAAAAGATATGTGAGATTTATCATGAAGAATAAGTTTCCTATCCATCAATGATATCTATACTCGTTGAAATATCATGTAAGCTCATGGGATAATACGAGCATTTCATTTTTCTTTCACATTAATTCTTTCTCTAGCCACAGACCAATCGCGAGACTGCAAAAATAGACGTAAGCTAAAGAGAGAAAAAGATATGGGTCTATAAAGTAAGATTACAAGAGTTTGCATGGTGAACTTTCAAGATAAGTATGCTTGTTTGATTACTGGTAGCATGGTTTCTAAGATGTGACACGCCCGAGAATGGGTACTTCACTAGTCGCTCTGGTCTTTCACAAAGAACAATCTCTTACTATATCTGGAGCTGAACGCTAGGGCACTCGTAGTTATTAAAATGAGGTTAACCCTTTTGGATGCTAGCATGGTAATTAAAGCTGCACTTAAAAACACTCGGCAGTCTCTCCGGCTCGTGCTCAAACACATATATGATTACCGAGTGATGATGTCTAATCTAAAGCCAGAAGTGATCATCCTTCTGTCACTTACGATCTAAGAAGTAATGTGTCAAAATGAATAGTTCATGAAACCCTTTCATGCCATTCTAAGCATAGGCCTTCTCCAAAACTGTCCGATTCACCCAACTCAATTATGAAGGCAGTGTCGCTGAAATTCAAAGTCACGTTGCTAATTCTCTTGGCGCAGTCCCTTTTGCGGAAATGCAAACTCGCGACCCTCAGCACGAAGCTTGGAAGCATATTGAGCAATCTCACTTGTCCTTTTCTTCTTGATTGTCACTACACTTTCCCTCTCACTGATCTTCCTTTCGTCCCAAAATGACGGCATGAGTCCGTCGTTTTGAGTTTCCGAAGCAATGATCCATTCGTAAAGTTCATTGCAGTAGATGAAATCGCAGTCCTTTAAAGAATGAAAGTTCTTGCCGGTACCCTTTCTTTGAATTTCAGCAAGATAACTCTTTTTTCGTTCCTCTACTTTTGGTAGCGTGATACGCCCGGATAAAACCCGTGCCACGATAGCAGCTTGTGACTCACATAGTGGCAAAGGCGAGATAAATTTAGGAAGGCCGAGAAACGAGAGCGAGGGGTCTTCCACATGGAAAAGCTGTCTATATAAACTCTTCACACTAGTTCCATCAGTGATGTCCAGGGCGTACTCCCGAAGAAAAGGAAAGGTGTATAAGTATCCTGTGCAAAAAACGATTTTGTCGATACCCAGGAGTATCATACCATCAACAGTATGTGCTTGTCTCTGACTGACCTCGTAGCTCGCAATGAGTCGTACGAATTGTATGTGGTCATACTCGGATTCTGGAATACTATCATCTTTTGAGCTCACGAATACTTTCTTGGCAGTGGTGCCGATCTGTGTGGCCAAGTCCATGCCACTCGCGTAGTTACCGATGATAAGCACGATTTCGTTCTTGAAATCTGCAGAACTGACGAAGTATTTAGAATGTGTTACGGCTCTAGGGTCCTTTATACTCCACTCGTGAATTCCAGGGGTGTCAGGAATATACGGAAGCTCGCTGTGGCCATTGGCTATTACTACAGCATCATAGTTTGTGGTATTGCGAGCCGCAGAGTCGACATTCTCCGTGGTGACCGTCCATCTTGAGGCTCCATTGGGTTTGTTTACATCCACAACGTTGGTTTGCAAATTCACTTGGATGGCACATTTAGGAATGGTTTCGAAATACTCTTTTAAGTACAGAAGCACATCGGTGCGATCAACAAAGTCCGACGTCCGTGGTTTGAAAGGTACGTCACTGTACTCCATGAGCGTATCCAAGAGATTTGTCTCGAGATATTGGTACATCGAGGATAAGTACCTATTCTCGAACCCGCCATTAGGGAGCAAGATTTCCTGGCCATAGGGGTCTGTGGAGGGAACACAAGGTATCACTTTCGTCTTATCACCTTCATACACCCATACGCCTCCTATATTATCACGTCTCTCGAATATATCGATGGCAAATTCAGCTGGCTCAAGGGCAAGGGCTTTTGCAGCTGCAAGGCCCGCGGGACCGGCTCCCACGATTGCAATTCTTTTCATCAACGGCATGTGTTCACCCGTTTGGTAAGAATTCATTCACAGCGGAAAGTCCTTGAGAGTGCATATTCCCACCCGCAATTACCTAATTTCGTGCCTATCACGCCATAAAACGGTGCGTTTTCGGAAATATGAGGTCGCTGATTATTTTTTGATTGGGAATTGTAACATTTCTGAAAATCTAGTGAGTTCTTTCCTGGGCTTTAAACTGGAAAAGATTCATGTCTACATGAAAGTTGTTGGCAATGAGATCTTGCGAACCCCCCTAATACAGGACGATCATGATTTCAAGATACGTGGCGGGATCCTCGAAGACGAGGACAAGTTTCCAAATATCTTATTCACTCAACATCAGAGTTTAAAGTATTTTCGATGCACCCTTAAATGATAACTTTATCAAGAAGTTATCATGTGAGAACTTACAGGTCGATGAATAGTGAAACGTTCACGCAACAATCGAGGTGTCATACTTGAATGCAATGTGCAGAAGCCTTCAGCGTCTAACTACCTTTCAAGTGAGGTGACCAAATGAAATTGTCGATTCATTTCTAGGAATCTTATTCTTTTTGACTGGCTTTCAGCTTCTGTGATCAATGACATGTGGCCTGATAAACGTTTTCATAAGGAAGTACTATTATATGAATTCAGCGAGTATGAGTGGGCTACAGATTCAAGCTTTTTCGGAAGCATCCAGTGAAAAACCAGGAAGCGAGACCTCGGGCATGTATTTTACATTAGGCTCATCCCAATGTATCTAAATGAACCACGTGAAACTTCCAAAACTTTCCGAGCCAAAATTTGTATATTGTGGGTCATCAAGGGCTTATATCGGACCAATTTACTCAACAAGAAGCTCACGTGCTGCAAGCTTATTATGAGCAGATTTCTGAAAACGATTGTGAGTACGTGAGCAGGAAATGAATTGATAGGCAGTTCCCCGCAGAAATGTCGTTTCATGGCAAACACTACGTCACATGACTACCGAGAACCACCTATTTTGGGCACGTTGGCTCATACTTGCGACCTAAAATATGAGACATTTCATCAGGCAGCAAGATTGTTTTGAACTATTTTGTAACTGAGATCAATAATGCTATATAAAGTTGAGAGATTTTCTTTTTGGACTGAATAAATATTTCCCCACACGGGGTCCTCTGGTCTGTATACACACTCACGCCGCTTTGGATGTTGCTGTCTCCGCGGCGCCTGCGCCAAGGTGCCTTGGCTTTTGCTATAAAGGCCATGGAAGATCCACGAACCCGGGATTGATGTAATTTGTAGTTTAGAGATACCTTATAAACTCTTGTTAAACGAGCTTTCAAAATTTCGGTATTCTGGGCCAAGAGGACAAGAATTTTACGATCAATCTAAAGATATTCTTGCAGAACAACTTTTAACTTTCTTGTTTCACCATGGCCGATTCCACTGCTAGCATACAGTCGTTATACAGTGGTAAAAATGATTTTTCTGGTGGTGATCTCGATACGGGATCAGCAAGGGGAAGCGCAAAGCTCAGCAATGGCGAAGATCAGCAAAGTCCCTCTTCGGATTTTAGGATTTTCCAAGATGGCTGTGTTGCTTCGCAAGGTAAGATATTAAACCAACTTCCCGGGGCATCAGAGCCTCGGTCACAGCTTACGAATCGAGCTGAGCTTTCGCCAAGACAAGTGTATTTGGCGCAAACACCACCATCAATATCACAGAAACAATCGTCCCTGGGACTCGATTCAACGGTCCTAAGTCCAGGGCCTTCAGAATGGTACGAAAATCCTATTCCCAGCTCGAATGTTTCGATGGCGTCTTCTCTCAGCGAGTACCCGATGGGGCCAAGATCGGGTACTGAAGCAGATAATTCCGAGCCTGAATTTGGCGGGGCCGAGGCCTGTTCTCGCGCTTTATCACGAAATTCAAATGCTTCTGGCTTCTCGACCACTGCCACCAAAGATGGCGTAGAGGGAAAACGACCATTACGTTCAGGTCAGAAAACACTCTTAGGAAATGTTTTAACGGGAAAAAACCATGGCAATTTTGTGCAACATGCACAAGCTATTCCACAATCACCGCCTGTGGCGAGTCTAAAACAAGAAATTGCAGCCGCAGCGTTGCCGCCAATCAGTCTTGATGAGAAAATCCAAATCATGAATCGCGAGGAGCTACCCGAGAAATAATTAATTAAGAGCTTCCGATCGGCGATGTGATACAGACTTGGCTGAACCATGATGCCTTGCTTTTTAGGTCATTCCAAACCAAACGTACCCTTGTTAAAGACTCAGGGAAGAAAAGGGCTTGCTTTGAGCACTGGTTTTAAAAGAGTTTTTGGTAGGGTGCTATCATTTTGATTTGAGCGAATGCGAAATTTTGCAGTTCGAATTTCGAGCTTTTTACCCTGAAAAAGTTGTTTGTGCTTCATGAAATCATCTTAACACCTCTTGCCTACCAAAGTCAATTGTCTGTGTTCTCGTTATCGTCTAATATCCTGGTCCAATATTTGAAGTCTACTATCAAAAATGGCTTGCCAATTAAAGATTATTTGAAAAGGAAGTGCGAGTTCAGTAGAGTTTTGAAATCAATCACGTCGTTGAATAGATCTCTGCACCGATACCTTTAGCAATCTTTCTTGTCAAATCCAATTTGGAATCAAACTGATCCAATACTGAAGCTCAATGTCTTACGAACGCATTACTTGAGCGTAATTGGGCTCTTGATAAATTGTATTGAACTATATACATTATAACATGGAGTCAACCAAAGTTGTCGTTTATACCGCGAGGGAGAATGAGACAACTCCTCTTTATCTACGACCGTCTCATATACATCCTGTGAATTCTGACTTGAAGAGCAGGGAGGGGCGTGAAAAGTTGGCAGAATGACACCCAGAAAGAAAGAAGGTTAGTCTTACTTCATAAAGGTACAGCCTCCGATTCTGAGAACAGAGAAATCTCTTATCAAAGAATCACTACATGATGTAATTCTTCTGAAAGTCCTTGCATATCTTAAAGGCGCAACCACACAAGCAAATGTTTAAAGTCTTGCTGAGGTTGACAAATTCCATCGAAAATAAGCTATTACTGTTTTCGCCATCTTTCTCCTTAGGTGGGCATCAGCCACAGCAAGTCTCAGTGCGTCGATCGTTCTGTCTTTCAGTTTAAAACAAATCAAGCTCGTTTGTATAAGGTCAATCCGTGTTGCTTGAACTCAAACACAACTTTATCATCGGTGTTCCCAAGTCAAGAGCACCCAAAATATCACACTAAAGTGATGCCGTGGTCAAATTCAGCATCTGTGGGTATCTAAGTTTGCTCCCGATGTGCCCAGTAGGACTCGATATAGAGGAAGCACCACGAAATAAATGATTGAAGCTGAATTCTTTCTTTTTCTTTATTGAAGACAGTTTTCGCTCCTGTGAATTCGGCGCTTACAACTTTCTAATCAAAGCCCGAAAAACACTGTTTGTTCTTATATAATTTCAGAGACATTTTCTTTTATATGGAATCAGTTCGGCCGCGGACCCTCAAAAAAAAGTCAATCCGGTCGATCGTGGTGTGGCGTAGCTCATAGAGAATTGTAAGCTGCAATTTGCGTCGCTTGTTCCGGGCAAAATCTCGATCTTTTCGGATCTTATTGCACCCGCACGAATACCACCTAATTACATGTATTGGGGAGGAAAGTTCACTATGCTCATTGAGCAGGCGCTTGCATTTTTTCCCGGTTTCGGCATCATATGAACAAGCAAACCGCCTCTCAGAGAAAATTTTGCATCGCAGCTAGCGCATCGGAATGCTTCGGTGTGAAGTTTAATGTGAGCGACAACATCTGCCTTCAGAGCGTAAATTGCTGGACATCTTGTGCACTCAAAGACATTTTCTATTCCGTGGCACTTCATATGAAGCTTCAAATTGTATTTTCGGGAAAAGCGCTTTCGGCAATCACAGCAGCTGTATGGCTTTTCTTTCGTATGAGTTCTCATGTGGCTGTAGGCTTGACCACTCTGAGCAAAACGCCTGCCGCAAATACTGCACGGATATGGTTTCTCCCCGGTATGTATCCTTGTGTGAATTTTCAACGAGGACGCATTGGTGCATCTTCTGGAGCAAATGGTACACACGAAGCTTCTATCTTTCTTTGTTTCCGCTTCAGAATTATCCTTCAGACCAGTGGACTCAGCACTAGTAGAACTAAGTTGTTGCAGAAGCGAATCATTGTCGACTGTATTGAAGCTATGCACTGAAGAATTGGATGATACTTCGTCGAGTTCGAGTCCTGGTGACTTGCCTATATATTGACTTGCATTACTCGAAAAATCGTCTGAGTTTTGAGGTTCTTTTGCTTCTTTTTCCGAAAGTTCAGGTTCAGGGCTTGCAGCTACCACGCTCGAATAAGTAGCAAGGAATTTTTTGTTCAAAGGCTTTGGCAGGGCCTTTGAAAGAAGCCTTGATCTCTCCAAGATCAGATTCTCGGGGCGTTCTGATAGCAGACATGGTGTGTTTGATGGGCTAAATGACCTCACGATCTTTCCAGATTCAAGAATTCCAAAGTTATAGTCTGGTAACTTGCGTCGCATATGATAGGTTGGTAGGTGTTTCCAAAGGAGATTCTCGTGACTGGTCTCCATTACAGACACATCCCTCTCATGCATGAAACGGATCGCACATCCGTGTTGTTGCAGAACATTTTCACGCAAACGTTTCCTGTTCGCGTAAATGGGTAGTGTATTCGATTGAATAGCGAATGGTTTGAATTTCTCACTAACCGATTTCATTGGGAAGGGGCTTTCTATGTCATGAATCATGTTCAACGTAGGGTGTGCATTCTTTGAAAAGTTTTTTTGTAGTGCTATTCGCTGCTTTAAATCTGACTCTGCTTGAACTTCATGTGGTGTATTTTCGTTTCTTGTGGGTTGGGGCTCTCTTATGGCGGCATCGGAAAGATATCTTGGGATCCCGAAGTCATGTTTGTCTCCATTAGAACTGTCATCGCGCATGTATGAGCTGAGAGACATCCTCAACTAAAAGATATATATTGCGGGATGCTCCGGGTGATAATATTGTGTGACACTGATTAGGAACGGGGTTGCCAGTGAAAAGCAGTCTTTCCATCCACGGCCAGGTGATCTTAGTTATGCTCTTGGAAACATTCTCAACCCTCACCGACGAAGTCAAATAAACGTACGTAGAATCTGAAGGGTTTTTGGTTCTGAGCACTTGCCGAGAAATCATGGCGCCCACTGTCCGCCTTCAGGGATCATGTGTCATATCCTTATTTGTGCCCGAGAAATCTAGTCATAATCTATTCTGTCTCATGGAAAATTCAGTTAGTGTGGCAAGTATGAATAATCTTAAGATCAATGAAGAGAGATATGAGAAATCTGAAGCATCTTCAAAAGGGAGTATTCTGAGACAGGTCAGCAATTTTTTGAATTCTGTTAAGAAATTTCAGTGCTGAGCGGCCGTGGGTTTTACGCAGGGCTGGCTGCATTGCGTAGCCATATTTTTATGCATGAATCCGGGGTGACCCAAATATAGCATTCCTATTCATCAACCCTCATGAGTTTCAGATTTGTAAATTCTACTAAAATTTGATCTTAAAACTCTGAATATGTCATAATAAAGAATAATGTATCCAGTAATACCGGGAAAAAATAATGATGCCAAAGGTTTACATAAGCGAATCTCACATCGCATCGTCGGGCAAGTACGAGGCTGCGAACCTTGCTTAAACGCCAAGAGGATCGCAGCAGCAGCGCCTGATCTCAGGGCACGCCTGATATGCTTTCGATGTAACGGGAACTTCTCTAGACGAAATCTACATCATTGATTTTTCTATTTCCATTTACAATTATTTTCAGGCATCAGGAACCGGTCAACGCCCTTCTGAGCCTTTCGCTTTGTTTTTCTTTTGTCTGTGCTCCACGGTTTACCGATGATCAAAGATCTTGGATCGTCAAAAAATGTCTGCCGCGAGCATTCCTCGGCTCTTTGGCCAGAAATTGATCGAGCCATTTGAAGTATTTGGGCGGAAGAAGCCAGTACACCACCAGCAGGCCTCTTACTGTTGGTATTTTGGGCTCGAGCATTAGGTTTTGATAACCTAATGCGAGTTCTCCCAGTCACGACCAGAGACGCGGAGCTGCGAGGGCGAGGAAGTTTTCTTCCTTCAAGACAAGAAAGAAAACTCTCTCTCTTATTTAAGCGAAATTACAACCAAGGTTATGACATATAGGTAGATAGATAACTCCGAGGAAGTAGGGTCCAAAATACGTTGGCCTGAACCTCGTCAAATCTCGATTGCCTGTATCAGCGTAAACTGCGCATCTAACAATATTCTCAACACTTACTCTCACTATGGTGGTTTTAACCCTGTCAAAAACCCCTCATTAATTATGTCGGGTTCAATTCAGTTATGAACGTAAATTCGAATATATTAAATGCATATGGTCTTTTTCAAGACATCGAGATACATTAAAGCAACATGATAATGAAACCTCGTCCTGAAAGGATTTGAGTAAGGAACGACTTAGCGAGTCAGGCGCGAGTTAGGCGTTGAAGTGAAAGATCGTTGGAGAGATATTCCTTTAGGAACAAGAGAAAGAATCAGCAAAAAGTTTATGAATAAATAATTAAATAACTCCAAGGACGTAAGGTCATTTTCATGTGGACCTCGACAAATCTAGGTTGCCCTAAAACAAACCCTGCACATCTGACACGCTGATTTGCAAACTGCAACACACTCAATGATGAGACCGTGACGAAGAGTCATTTTGCGGTCAGTCAGTCGAGGAACTTTTTTGTTTTTCACGGGCGGTTTCATTGGCGGAAATCAGCTGAAGTATCGAATGATTGTCTTTTCCACATCACGCACTATTTAAAAGTAGCCTCCACGAATCGTAATCTCCAACACATTTTGCTCCCATTTCCTCTCTGGCCACGATTGCAGAGTTTTCACATGCAGGAATTTTCAACAGAGTGAAGCCAAGATCGCGAGTGATTCTTAGAAATCAGTCAAAAATATTTGCAAGCATCTTTCATGTTGAGACTCATCCCTCAATTACGAACCAAGCGAGTAACCCAGAGGCTGGCCCAAATCTTGCGCGTGGTATTGGCTCCAAGACGATGTCTCTCCAATAAGCCTAAGGAAACTTTTACACGACTCAATGACCGTGGTGATCCATCGAGAAACCAGTTTTTTCAATATTCATGGGGCTCGTGGTTGAAGAATAACGCATTGGAGAAAGCCAAGCGGGAGACAAGATTCAATATTGAAAATGTGTCGGCTTTTCTCAAGAGCTTGCAAGTGTCAGAAAACGCTAGCGATAAGCTCCCGAAGCCTCATGTTTTACCGAATGGAATAGTCACTTTAGAAAATAATTGGACGAAAGAAGTCATTGGCCAGCCCGGTTTTGATACCAAGTCAATCGCTAGCATCCATGAAGGGAAACATCACAGGGTGTACAAAATCACCATGACTAACGGGAAGAACTTGGTATTGCGGATTCCCTATAAGCTTGAATCGGACTCTGCGATCGAAACAAAGATCAAGAGTGAGGTGGCCACTATGGATTTTCTTTCACTTAAACTCAAAGCAAATGTTCCGAAGATCATTGCTTATGGCTCAACAAGAACGAACCCTTTTCAAACGCCGTTCATCTTGATGGAGTATATAGAGGGCGACTCATTGATGAAACAGTGGGACCCGATGATGCCCGACTCCGAAATCAGCAAGGAAAAATTACTGCTGGTTGTAGAAACCATCATGGATTTCGCAGAAGCTGGACTTGCGCTTACGTTCAATCGGTTTGGATCTTTGTACTTCTTCGACGACGTTCACTTCAAACATCAATCGACTCTTCCTTATGACGGCGAAACCGACGAGACACTAAGGGATAGATGGAGGATTGGGCCGAGTGCAGAACGCATATTTTCAAAAAATAAGAAACATCTAACTGCGCAGCAAGTGAGCCAGTATACCGGGCCTTGGGAGGCTAATATGCCATTGGAGATGGTATCTGATGTAGCTGGTATCCACTTGGAAAGTTTGAAAACACGTCTTGGGCTCATCCAGGCCGATGCCAGTAACACAGTTGAGGACCCTGAGGCGTTGAAAAAACAAATAGCGGTTTTTGAGATTTTGAAACTAATGTCGCATAAGCTTTTCAAGCCCGATTCGACCTCAATCATGAATGTCACCGAGATGTTCAAACCTCGTTTTTTCTTCCCTGATCTCGACCCATTGAACGTGATTGTGAACGACGGTAAGTCATATTTTCTTGATTTCGAACACACCTCTATCAAGCCGTTTATTCTTGCGAGCTACCCGTCCTTCGTGGCATACCAAGGTGCCAAGATTTACAATTTGGAAGAGGACATCCCGGACTACGGTACTATGGACGATGTTGAAAAACAGCAGTATGAATTTATGTACTATAAAACGAGAAATGAGCGGTTGTGGGAGCACGCTTTGAACAACAGGAGACACGATTTGATTGCTGTAGCGTCTCCACACGTGAAGGTATTGAAATCGCCATACATTCTGGCACTCGAATGTAAGGGTGACAAAGACTACTTGTTTGTGGAAAACGCCATTATTCAGCTTCAAGCAATGTGGAACGTATACGTGGCCAACAGTCTTGTCAATACCGACGAAGCGAGATTCCCAATCAATTTCACGCAGCTCACGTTGGACGAGCATCAGGCTGCGCTCGAGGACCACCAAACCGACGTCGTGTCCACGCCATTTGCAGCAACTGGCGGATGGGTACCTCAGGATATGTTTCTGGTATTGAAAGAACAAGGTATTTTGGTCGAAGACGAAAACGGCGACCATTTCATCGAAAAAGAGGCCGCTTTAAGGGACGTGCCACAGCCAGACTCTGAATAGAGAGACAATTGAACGCGCTGAGAGTGGTCCGTTTAAATATAGTAACTTATCTGCCTCGAGCTTCGGGGTCTCAAAAGTACTTCCGCGCTAGTAGTTTGACTCTGAGATCAAAATCGGGCGACACCATGGGATCATTCACGGAGTAAAACGGATTTAATGATGCCTTCACATACAACTCGTAGGTTTCAAAAAAGAAATGACGGATAGCAGTTTCGTCTTGTTTTGAGCCTGACAGTGACATGATATGATCCGAATTCGACGCGGATGATGAAGCGGAGGAGTCTGTGCAGAGCACGAATTTGATGTTTCCTTGAGTGATAAACGCGTTCAGCAGAACCCCATAGAACGTGTCTACCTTCCCTAAATTAAAGCCATTGGTTTGCCATTGAGTATCTTCAACGAGGTCAAGCGAGGAGTTACTTATGAACGGTAGTAACTCTTTAATTTTTGGTGAAAAATGAGCTTCACCAGGCGTGCCTGAAGAAGAATTGCTTTTGAAGGACGAAAACTCGAGCTCATATAAAGGATTATCACGAGTCCCAATTATGGTGAAGTAATATGAGGACATGTTAAGTTTGGAATAAAGTTCAGCTTCTCATAGGCTCAATTAACCTCAAGATTTGGGCGTTTATATGATTGTAGAGCTACTGTAAGCGATCACATACTTTACCGTTGTCTTCGACCCACAATGGTGTATGGGTTTTTTATCGCAGTAATACGGGTGGACTAAAATGCCCGCCAAACAAGGCCACGAATCAGACGAGAAAACCCACCCAGTATTAATACTGATCGCGCCGTGTCACAACAGGTCTTTTGTCTCCACATATTGCCTTACATTAAAGACACTATGGTGAGACTTGAGCACAGCAAATGTTTATCTGAGTTTATAAGAAAGTACAAAATTTTTGGAGGGAAAATCATTATCGCACAAATTTTTATCTCACAGATGTTGTGTTTCGCTAAGTGAACATGCTCATCTGTTTTTGTGTGTGCATTCGATGTTGTCTTTCTATGAAACTTTGAATTTTTTTACCAAACCTTGAAAATTCCATCTTTTTCAGAGATTCTATGTAATTCAATGGCTTTCCAGTTAATTATCTAGTATTTTAAATTTGTTTTCTTTAGTTTGAGTATTTTTAGCTTGCCAATCTTCTGTTTCGTAATCCGTTTTTTTGCGAATATTTAGATAGTAACTATAGACCATGAGCTTGACTCCCAGACAAGAAGATTGAACAATGAGTTAGTAAAAAGATTAAGACTCCCTAAGTTCCCACTTGCACGCCGTGCTCGTGCATCACTCGCTTCGGCGGGGGTACAAATCGAGATTTCGGAGTAAGTGACTCTCAACATGAAGCGAAGCGAGTTGAAGTTTAGGAGAGCTTTCTATGTATTCCCCCAGTTGGTTGAAGATATGGTGTTGAGAAGGCCGTTCCTCAAACGGTACGCGACACAGCTCGATTCCGCGAAGAACTCAATGTTTGTCCTTTGGAGAAATTCAAAGAGACGAATTTGCGTGGCCTCCCAACACCCCAGATCACAGTGGTCTCAGCAAAGAAAGGGAGAAGATACTGTTTCCTGAAACTGACGGAAGTATTTACCCTCCTCGTCTGTAGCATCAGCTACCTGGACTCAGTAAAAGCGGGTACTGTGGAAAAACATTTGTTTGACTTGAGTGCGTTCGATGTTGTCGCAACGGATAAACATCCTCCGGGACTTCCTCCGAAGCGGGCAATACAACACTCGATCGACATCATCCCAGGTCCGCGATCAAAGAGTAGACCACCACACAGATAGAGTTTTGAGGACAAAGAATTGACACAGCAGATTGAGGAACTTCTTAAGGAGGGTAAAATTCAGCCCTGCGGTTCGCCGTATGGTGCGCCCATTTGATTCGTCCGAAAGAAAGACGGCAGTAATCGGCTCTGTGTGGACTATCGAGGCTTGAATGCGGACACGGTCCGCGAGCGCTTCCGACTTCCATTGATCGACGACATCTTTGATACGCTTTCTGGCGCCCAGTTATTCTCGTCTTTGGACTTGCATTCTGGATGCCATCAAGTCCGTATCGAAGAGAAAGACGTCTACAAGACAGCCTTCGTTACTCCATATGGACAGTACGCTCGGAGAGTGATGCCGTTTGGTCTCATGAACGCACCCTCGACTTTCCAACATTTGATGAATGAAATCTTTCGTCCCATGCTCAATCGGTCTGTGGTTATTTACTTGGACGACATCTTGGTGTTTTTCAAATCGGTCGCGGAACATCGCCAGCACTTAAGTCAAGCACTCGAAATCTTACGTACCAACCAACTCGTGGCAAAAGCATCCGAATGCTATTTCTTCCAAAAAGAACTCCACTTTCTAGGACATGTTCTCAGCCCTGAAGGCATCAAACCAATTCCCGACAAGGTCCAAACAGTAAGGAAATGGTCGAATATCGCGACAAAAAAGCAGGCTCAAAGCTTCTTGGGTCTCACGGGGTTTTACAGACCGTTCATCCCAGATTATGCCAACCACACTCGTAGCATTCATGACTTCATTGCTGGTAAAATACCTTGGACGTCATCGCATGATTTGGCTGTTAACCGGCCAAAGGACAATCTCACGAATGCCCTGATTCTCGTCCTCCCTAATCCGGAGCACAACTTTGTAGTTTACACCGACGCCAGTAATGAATGCATGGGCGCAGTACTCCATCAAGTGGATGAGAATAACAAGTGCCTCGGAGTCTTAGCGTATGAATCCAAAAAGTTTGACCAGACAGAGTTGAACTACACAGTAAGAGAAAAGAAGTTCTACGCTATCATCCATGCTCTTAAGAAGTGGCGCCATCTATTGCTCGACAAGCGATTCATCCTATATACTGACCATCAGTTCTTACCGTCTCTTGACACGCAACAAACTCCCACATGTAGGCTTCTCCGTTGGCTCGATTGTTTTTGCAGAGTATTACATGAATATCCGATATATCAAAGGGGATCAAAATGTGGTGGCCGACTGGCTTAGTCGGAAGGATATTGACCTAGACGTGGCAATGACCAACGTCGTCGGAAGGTCCTCCTCCATCAAAGGCCCAACTGATCTTCGTATATCGTATATACGGACGGAGTTTACCACAAATCCAATGACGGTTGCGCTGATCAAGGTAGACTATCAGAAGGATTCATTTTTCGCTGACATCTCTGATATTCTCTCCAATGACAAGCAATGGCCAGCTAAGAAGAGAGTCCTCCTCGCAAAGTTTCACATCTAGGAAGGATTGCTCTATTATACCATCACGACGCGTGATCAACCTCGTCTCTGCGTGCCCGAGGGTTCTACGCGCCTTTTGGTTTTACAGCAAACCCATGATTCCCATGCGTCGTCGCACAGAGGTATTTACAAAACGTATGAACAGACAGCTCGCCAATACTAGTGGCGACACCAATTTGCCACTTGTGCCCAACACTTAAAGCGCTGTGAGTCTTGTCAAAAGGCTAAGGTTGACCGACAGGTCACGGGAGGCCTCACGCTTCCCCTCGAAGTGCCGCTCGAACCGTGGCAAGAGATCTCGGTGGACTTTGTGAGTGGTTTCCCCACTTTCCAGGGCTTCGATCGCATCCTTGTCGTGGTAGATCGTCTTTCTAAGATGGCCCATTTCGTTCCATGTACTAAGAGAGCGTTCGACGCCTCAGCGATTGCTTCTGAACTATGTTTTTCGGTTACACGGTTTTCTGGACTCCATAGTTAGCGATCAGGGCACACTTTTTATGGCCGAGGTTTTTCAGATCTACACGTGCAACAATGGAACATCAAGTCTTACTTCGCCACAGTCGAACACCCGGAGTCTGACGGTCAATCCGAAAGGACGATCAACACACTCCGCGAGTTGCTCAGGACGGCGATAGGTCTGCGTGTGGGTCCAAAACTCCAGTGGCCAGACCTACTTCCATTGGTTGGTTTGCCTATAATAACAGTGAACGCTCCGCCACAGGCTGCACGCCGTTTTTCGCTAACAACGCACGTTTCCCGCGCCTTCCTCTTTGTCTTCTGGCTGCTCCGCGCTTAACCAATCGTCTGATCAATTACGAAGAATGGCCCGAGAATTTTACGAATTTGCATCATAGCGTCATTTTTCAAGTCCGCGATGCTATGGGGGATTATCAAGTCGATATGCAACGCCAAGCTAGTCGACAACGCCGAGACGTCGTTTTCAAGTGGGGGACCGCGCTCGTGAAGCGCGATAAGATTTACGCAAGCGAAGTCAACAGGAAGTACCATAATCTTTATATGGGTCCGTTCAGAGTAATCGAGGTGGTGAACATGAATGCATGTAAGGTGCAAATTACGGGATTACTGGAGAATTGACCTGTCACAGACAGAGTCTTCAACATATCCAGTTTGAAACCGTACCATGCCAAAGCGAATGGGTTCGAGAGACCACCACCACGTCTACTGAGGAGGTTATAGAGAACCTACAAGAGATCAGCCACATTGTGAAGGCTTCGGCAGATCCGGTGACACTTCTGTGGAAAGGCTCGACCTTTCCCGTGGTGCTCACCCGGGTTAATACATGAGGATCATGCTACCTTTCAGAAAAATCCTTGAGAAGACTTATAAAAGTCGGAATCCGGATGCCCCTGCATTTAACACTCCGGGGTCCGATCCAAGGTCCAGAGAACCAACGTTAGAGACGAGCTTTCCGAGTGTCCCAAATGTTTGAGGACAAACATCCATCTGAAGGGGGTGGGGGAAGATGTAAGAGAATGGATATGCTCTCCGGGCTTCTGCCCTAGCTGGTTAGTAGATAGGCCAGAAGGCAAGCGTAGGGCAGGGCGTAGTTCTAGGAGCGTCCACCAGGCATTTGTAGAACTAGGCCCCCAGCTTACTTTAGTCTCTAGAATATACATCTACACCCTGACGACCATACCATCCAGTAGTACTCTTCACAGGAAATCAGACAAAATAGACAACAAACAACAAACAAAATTATCAAGACTAGTTAAACGTAGCAGGATAAAAAGAAAGAAAGACTTTTGAAAACGAAACACTACTTAAAACCATATCATCAAAATACCAAGAAACGCAACAGCAGTGCCTTTCGCAGCCCTTGAACCTGCACCCTCATATGAGGAAACGGCCAATGGGACAATCTTTGGTAACTTAGACTGGAGTTCACCGGCTCTTTGCGGAAAATGGCCAGCAGCAAAAGTGGCGTCAACCCCAATGTTGCCATGGGTAGAGATGTTTCCTTTGGGTCCAAAGCCTAGGGTTTGAGAATCTTCGCTAAGTTGAGTCTGAGGCATGAACGACGGCAAGCACTGATTGGGGGGTGTCGCTTTTCTCACCCTTTCCAACAACTCTCGTATTGTCAGTGACACCCAGTGCTAGCTGATTAGCTTCATTCTGGAACGCGAAGGGTGATCCTGGAGCCAGAACATCGAGCTTTTCGCGCTCGTCAAAGTCAGAGGATACGCCAGTACCACCTTGGAGAGACATTTTGGGGCTCACGGTTCCTTCTGCAGGTCCGGTCTCAGGCCTAGATTCGTTTCCTAAATCACACCTCATGCCACCCCTACTGTCTTGGGGCGACGGGGCCAAGGGAGTATGAAGTGAAATGTCTAAGGTATGCTCAAGACCAGATTCTTTGATCTCCTCAAGTATCTTTGCAAGGTTTCCTCCACTAGTTTTCGTGGCCGCACCTTGTTTGCTTCGATCAACACTGGCAAAAGCCTTGAGCTCAGATCGTGAGTGCACAATGTGTGGAGAAACTGGAGATACACAGCCACCAAGCGAAGCACAAGCCGAGAACCCAAACTCCCAGAACAAATCAAAACCAGGGGAAG
>JAKTYA010000022.1:0-63282 GCA_030561745.1 Metschnikowia gelsemii
TATGACAAATTGGCGGCCCTCCCTGAAATCATAGTGAATAAATTCCATGCTTTGGAGCTGACTTTGAGGCTGCATTTCTTCCTGATGTGGAAGTGCAATTTCGTCCAAAATATCGATCAAATCCTCGTCATCAGACGAGGTGTTGATACTACTTATGCTACTGTTGTCGCTGCCAACTAGCTCCACTTCCCTGAGGTACCGGCATTCATAAGCTTCCATTTGGTGATGAAGGTTCGTCGGCGCATGTATGTCGATCGCTAAAATTGTGATTGTGAAACCATTTCCAAGTAATTTTGACCATACTTCCTCCGTATTCCCTGACGTTTCTTACTTTTCCTGGCAAATGTGAGTAGCCAGGCGGATAGTTGATAGTGAGTCTAGCGTTACAGTTTTGATTAATTGAAGCCTTGCCGCTCAAAGCAGAATCATAATCCTTAGGCTTTGTAGTGTGTTCACATACGTATACATCCAGGCCGCCGTCTCGCTGCCCTCGAACTTTTTCAGCTCCTTTACCGAACTCCTCTACGCGATAGAAATACATAATTGAATTAAATATCAATGAAAGCTTCCAAGTCTTCTACTTTTTTATTACGGCTTTGCTTTGACCCTCCTCATTGACATCTGGATCAACATTGTCGAGCCTTGTGGGCTTCGCTAACTGCCTCAAATCGGAAATTAGTACTTGAATGTGTTTATAATTATTCCAGGTGCTTGGAAAATAAGTCAAAGTACATACATTTCATTATAGACTACCGCCGAGGTCGATTTGTTGTCAGTTGGATCAGAATTCGTTTCGATGGGAAGAAGAAAAGTGGTAGAGAATGATTTGTTTGGGGGAGAAGAATTTTTTCTCTTTGTCGAGAACGCGAATTAATATGCACACCTCCGAGGCGGATCCTTCCATTCCATGAGCCGCACACCTGTATCCGAGGGGTGATATTAAGGTCTGCGCTCGAGGTCTCCGCACACTAGCTAGGTTTTGGACAGACAGGCCTCGAACGATAAACTAACCGCCTAGCATTTTTCCTCCCCATTAATAACCGCAAATCTGCCAATAGAAATATCGCTATGCTCCAAAAATCTCTAGCCTCTGTGCCTGAGTATGTCCAATCTTATCCAGTCCTTCTGGGCTCTGTGATTTCTCCTTTTACAGATCACCATCGGCTTCAAAGGCACCTATACTAACATTATCGTAAGAGCCGTGGAAGAATACTATGGCGCCTCCGTTGTCCAACGTACTAGCCGGTTACAAAGTTTCCATGACCTAGGACCCGCGGACTTGTGTAGCATTTTGAAAATCTCGTCTCAGTCGAAAACAGAAGTGGGCACGTTTCTTTACTTTACAGGTATAGACACGTCGAACTCGGCGTCAATCGCGGCCCATTTACAGGCGTTGGCCACGCTCATCACGTCGAAATCCCAGTATTGGTTTGGCGAGAAAAAACACTGGAAAGTGCCTGAGTTGACCTACTGTGCATTCAATGGGTTTTCAAAGGTGGACATGCGTGTCACAGTACACATTCCTGGGAAGTTCGAGACTCAGATCGTGGCTGCCGACGGCAAATTGCTTCAGGATAAGTTACCCGAGCCAAGCATAGAGAGATTGTGGCTTGAGACATTTATGTCGGCAATGGTGCGCTGCTTGCTTGACTCTGACGAAGATGACTCCAATAAAGTAGGCGGGTTGGTCGAGATCAGAAGGGAAAACCCGTTTGGCAATGGCAAGGCTTCCAAGGAGCTTTTGACCAACTTTGTCAATGGCTTCGAGACGCTTTTCTGGGATGGCCCGAAATTGGGGTGCGGTATAGAGATTCCACAGCCGACACTAACTTCGAACTATCTCGTGGAGGGGTTTCTTCAGTGTGTTCAATTGACCCAGCACTATGAAGCCGCTTTGGAAGTTTTACACAGATTACAGGCACGCGAGCCCTCTGTAGTATCTTTGATAGCCCGGGTCTTGCTTATGAAAGATGAGGAAATCAAGGCGGTCCAGGTCATGCACGAAGGTATCGACAGAAACAGCCGTGATCCAGAGCTATTGTTATTGGAGGCTGAGTTTTTGATCGACAAAAAACGCTACGACTTGGCATTACACTTGGCCCGCCAGGCAGTCCAGTCGTCGCCCTCTGACTTCAAAACATGGGCCACGCTTGTGAAAGTCTACACGAAAATGAACGATTTTGAAAACGCCTTGCTTACGTTGAATTCATGCCCGATGAACTCCAACAAAGAAGACTTCTATTTGAAAAGAGTGGTCAATCTCAAAGGCGGCAGCGACGATTTGCATTTGCCGTTCCCCGTCGATGTGACTCTTGAAGAGGTTTCCAACTTACAAAGCGCGTCGATTGCCGTCGAACAAAAAAACCTCGATCTGCTGCTTTATAATTTACCTGCTGCCAACCTAAAGTCGACATTTGCTAAAGCATATGAGTTGCTCACTGATATTGCTGTCAGAACCGGGTGGGAAGCTTTACTCAAACATCGTGCAAAGGTATTCGTCATGGAGGAAGAGTACCGTAAAGACCGATCCAACGGCACACAATCTGGCAAAACCCCACAAACTGACACAAACGTGTCTGTTGAAGAGCCTGATGCCCCAGCTGTCCAGGCTGAAGAAACAACGGATATGGCACGCGATACTAGTCTGATCACCGTTCCTGATGATGCGTCCACCATGGCGGTCAAGTCACCTACTAAAGAAGCGGAAGATATGGCAGAAGTAAATTTTGATCTTGAATTGAAAAAGAAGAGACTATGTGAGCGGTGGTTGGATAACTTGTTTATGTTACTATATGAGGATTTGAGGGTGTACACCATGTGGCAAGCCGAATTCGTCCATTCGCAAGCACAGCAAATGGAATATAAGAAATCCACGTTAGAGTGGGAGATCTTGGGGCTGGCTGCTTTCAGATTGAAGCATTTCAAAGAAGGGTCCATTGCCTTCGGTAACGCCTTGCGAGGCAGATTTTCAGCAAAATCTGAAAGAGAGATGTTAAGATATTATCAGTTGGAACGGTCCAAGCTCATCTCAAAGACAAATGTCACTGATGGATCTAAATCCTCCGCCCAAAATCACACGAAGTCGATCAACCATTTGAATGAGAAAATCCTCGAAGCATCGATTAAGATGTTGGTGTGGAACCACAGGTGGTACAACGATTTTTCGCCCAATTTAATCCGAACTTTCACTGATTTGCTAGCCAAAGAAGGTTTGATCAAGATACAATCAGTCGTGCAAGCAGTCTATTCGCATGAACTCAACCAGCCGGAAGCATCAACTAGTGTGGGTATCATTGAAATGATGGAAAGCTTGTACGAGTTCGCGAAAGAGTACAAGCTTCAAGGTGTAGAGAATTGAGAGTGTTTCAAATGTAATATATAAATAGACGTTCAGTGTTTTGAGGTATCTTCGTGTATACTTCTTTGAGAAGATGAATCCTAAAAAAGTATTTTGACGCTTTCCAATGTGAAATATGCTACACTTTATTAGCTCCATATTCATATGAGGTCACGTGCCCTTGGCAAATTTGCCCAAATCGAGTAAAGACTTGAAACCTGCCATTTCGAAAAACCCCAAAGAAGACGTGTTCTGTGCTCCTTTTAGAAAATTTTTGAAAAAAGACTATCGCTTTTTATAGAACTAACGGAAATTCATATTTTGCAACATGTCAAACCCAGTCGATAGATTGTGGATGTTTCAGAACCATATTCGAATGAAAAAAGCAAGCGAGATAAGGCCGGAATTTCCCTTCACGAGACAAACCTCGATGCCGTTTGCCAGTAATACAATGACGCCTAGGCCGCCCTTTGAACATCAAGTTCAAAACATAAATCGTTAACTATTTACAATGCAAAAAACGCAGGCAGAAAGAGGAAGGAAATGGCCAATGACAAACTAGAGGCATGTGGTTAACCGGATGAATCTTTCAACATCAATAGAGTCAAATCGAGAGAGTCACGTGAGGTGGTATGGCAAAACTCACGAGTCACTAGGTTTTGAATCGGATTCTGCTTGGGCCCTTTCCTGCTCGAACCCCTCCAGTGCCACTTTAAGAAGCTCCTTTTTGGAGTCTTCCAACCTTTGCTTTCTTGCCTGGATAAGAGCGTCTCTTCTTTCCAACTCCTCGATCCAGATCTGCTCTCTGACCTTGGCCTTTTCTCTAGCAAGGTCCTCGCGGGTCTTTTTCTGCTCGGAAGATTCTTTTTGGTAGTAATAACCTCCGGCAACTAATGCCACAAGAGTGAATGCTTGGAAGCCGACTCTGTACCTGAAGTATTTCTGTGTATCCTGCTTCCTCCCTTGCTTCAAAGACTTGGCTGCAAGTATCACTGCTATTGTGGTCAAGACCGTCCCAATAGGTACAAGAGGCTGCTGCTTGCTCTTGAAAATGAGTTTTTGGATCGTGTCCATTTCACTATTTTAGTTAGCATCTCTAGCACCAACCGATCCTAGCTAAGGAAATCGTTCTGGGATTATTTCTCTGGGCTATAGTTACATACTCTACTTCGAGCTCGGAGCTCCCGTCGAAGGAAGACGGAATTTTAGATGACATGATCCGTAAAAAAGAGAGTGGTTCCTGGGCTTGGAACTAAAGGTTGGATGACTGTGCAGATAAAGGCGATCGGCCCGCGACATGCAGTGTAGAGGCAAATCGAATTTGATCTAAATGATAAGGCCACGAGCGGCGTCTGGTTCAATATGTGTGTTTTTCAAAACAATCTAGAAAAATTTAGTGAGTCTCGGCCGCTGGGCGAAATGAAAAAGAGTAGCTGTTTATGGGCATGAGCTTGGATTATAGTAAGGCTCAAATTATCTCCACCGATCCCGGCAACTGGACCTCGAGTCACGTGGTTTGGGTCTCTAGTGCTGATGTGCCTTCGAAATCACGATACATGAAATAAAAGTCTAATGGACTATTGTGAAGCTAAAGTTTCTTATTCACACTTGAAGCGGTCTTCACTAAAGCGGGATAAGTGCATTGAATGTATAATATCCTGTATTTTCGATTTATACGGCTCGAATATCACTCCCTCAAATTGCACGTCTTAGCAAATCGTACTTCACAAGCAAAAACCAGGCCTGGGTCTTCATTATTTGATTTTCAGACAATATATTAAAGTATATTATTTTAAAACGTACGGAAGTTCACACTAAATCTCACATTTTTGACACCGACGTCTCAGTAACATCACACAATCTCTTGCGTAATTATCATTGTACATCGTGTCTATATGAATATGCTCATTCCGCTCCGCTCATCAACGTTAAATGTCCCCAACGCAACGCTCCTAAGTTCTCACGTTTTAGGCTAAAGTCGCGCACTCAACTTCCAGGTCTACCCCACCTTGTCCAAGCTCTTTGCACAACCATCCACTTCCAATTCACTGACAAGCATTTAAAATTCACTTCCAAGTCACTTCCAAGTAAGACCATATGGGATCCTTGGTGTCTCTAGTGCAATGGGCATTCTGGGCCATCTCCAGGACGGCCCTTTTCCCGTTTACGTATGTGTGCTTCCCCATATTGCGCCTATGCTACGGACTTATAAGGCACTTGGTGCTCATACCGATGTTCCTTATGGTACGCACATTGATCTACGCATTGATATATCTTCCTCTCTTGCCCGTTCTTCAAGTTGGAAATGTAAAGTACGACACGTTGATGCCCGTGGAGGTATCAATGTACCGTCTTCTTCTTGCCTTTCTTCCGCACCTCCATGTGTTTCTCATCCATTTTTTGCACTACTTCATGATCAGCTTGTTTGTGGGGTCGTTTGTTGGCATGTTGGCTGGTTTCAACATGGGCCTAGTATCCAAGATCCTCTTTATTGCCGAGAAAGAGAACGATGTCACTGCCAAGAGATCGAGTGATATAATGGCCACAGAACCTGACTGGAAAAGAGTTAAAAGGGAGCCACACTCACTTGAAACCTCGCAAGAAACTCCTTCAAATAAAAGCGCTATGGACCAACAAAAGACTCCAGCTTCATCTATTGTGAAACTCGAAAAACCAGACTTGCTGACCCCTCGAGTGCCCGAACTTCCGGAGTTTCCGAGCGACGCTATATTTGAGGACGATGATGGGTACAATTTCATGACATACAAGATCTCCGATAAAAAACGGAAACAGATCAGAAAAGAGAACTACAATAAAAGAAGAGAAGGTAGATACAGGTCAGTACAGCCCCTGTTGCAACTGACAATAGAGGAAGAGTCAGAGTCGGAAATGACCCCAACCCCGACGCATGGAACATCTGTGATCACGCCCACAAATCACGTTTCTTTAGACTACGCCACAGGCACAATAGGGTCATCGAAAACGTTCAGCACTGAAAGCTCTGTGTTCAGCAAAACTTTAGGGGCAACTCGGCTAGAACCGAAAGAGGGGGGTTTGCCCGAAGACTCCGATTCCAGTGAAGACGAGGCTGAGATGAGAGAGAGTAAGCTGATCGCATCGAAAGCGAAAGCGGAACCAGGCGAGAAGGTACAGGCGACAGCCACAGATGACGCTACACCTGAAAATCTGGACGGGAAGGACGGACAACACCGATCTTCCGCAGTTTCTTCGATACCCGAAGAGGCCGCTGAAAAATAATACGGAAATAGACAGGCGAACTCAAATTAAAGTTTACTTTCGGAATAGACTGCATGGCTTTGTTTGGTGCTCGTTTTAAAGTGTGAGGTTTAAGGTGAGGTGGGGCTTCAAACGGAGCAGTATGCCTTACCTGATCTAAAAATGCGAACAACGTGTGTGAGGTGTGATGATCGATGTGTGAGAGTGTGACCGCGTGTGAGAGGTCTGTATCCCACATCTGCAGCCCTTAGAAAATACATTTCATCTTCAGTGGCTTTTTGAATTTGAGACGCAGCAAGCCATTGCATTTACTTTGGATCCGCGACGACGGTAAAGTTCACTCATTTCACCCATAGTCATTCGTTCAAATTTTCCCTGCCAGCACATGAAGCTTCATTTCTACCAATCAGATAATACTGCGGGTAAGAAGCTATCCTACGAACCGATAGATGGAGACTTATCTCTTCCATGGCTCAAACAAACTAGGATAGTTGCCCTTGATTCGCAATACCTAGAAATGGAGGCTCCTAGTGATCCTTCAGTCGGCATAGCGAGAGCCCTAGCTTTCCATCTAAGAAATATCGGGATATTCGATGGGTACGACCCCGATGATGGTGGTGAAAGCGCTGGCTACTCCGACTTCACTTGCAAATTGGAGCTAGTGTTGAACCACGCCAACCAGGAATTTCAGGTTGCTCTCAACTTATATTACCGTTATCGTGGGGACAAAAACGAGAGCCATAAAACGGACTTGTCCGATGTGCAGATATCTAACTGGCTTTTTGATCGCATAGTCAACGACACGAATAGTCTGCCTCTCATAGAAATGAAGATTAGACATTTCTTGCAATTGGATTTTCTTAGTTGCTCCATTAACGGCTTGGAGGTCGAGCTTTGATAGCTGATAAAACGCCGGGGTGCGCTGGGACGACACTCCGGAGGCAAAGGACTAGAGTTACACAGACCAACAATTAATACGAAACTAGTCGGGTCACTTTCATTTCTATAATCTATATTGTATATTTTATTTTATAAACTCATTAATGTGTACTGGAAAATTCGTAAAATGCAAATTGCCACGATCTCTCTCGTGACAAGGGAAAAGTTTTTCTTTTGGATAGTTAATATTTCATGATTGTTCGTGGTTTTGAGCGTACTCGAGGTAGTAACTACCAAAGACGTTCCAGTGAAATTTCATCAACGTCGTTATCCGATTCGAGATGCCCGTCATTTCAGAGTCGGACTTCTTGTGTTTGAAGCTGAGTTTGTTGTTGCTTCCGAATTTCAATTCTGTGTTTAACTTCATAGTGGAGTTTTCAGATGACATGGATTTGCCAACTTCATTGATAAGGTCTTTGAATACCTTACCTTCCATCAATCCATAGACGTCTGAACTAGGTTGGATTTGTTTAATGAGCCAGTTGTAACTGAAGTCGATCAAGGGCTGTGGCAATTTCGACGATTGCACCGTAGAGCTCGAAGGATTGTTGACGACATTCTTGACTAACTGGATAGCGATTGCTCTGATGTTGCGGGTCCACTTCACGTTACCGTGCTCATCGGTAACAATGGCCAAGATCTCCTCTTGGACTTTGGTCACGTTATCAGCTTGAAGGCTTGCGGCTCTATAATCTGCCGCAAGCTCGTAATTGGAAATGAGTTGCTTGAATAAAACAATGCATAATTGAACACAGACCAATTGTCTAACATCAGCTCGTAATAAAACTAGCCTGGTGTGATCGAAGGCCAAAGTCGATGGGAATTCAGTGGCCATGTTTCGACAAGAAAGAAGATCTATGATCGAAGATGTGAGTACTGATTTGAAATCATCAACTGCAACGTCTTTGACCTTTACGGCTCCCAACTTTTTCTCCAAGCCTCCGTGAAACCATTGCAAAGAGTCAGAAATGTCTATTTTACTATGGCCGATAAGTTGGCCGAAGTAGTCTCTCTCAAAGTCGACAGCTGTCTCGATCAAAACAGGTCTCAAAATGCGAATCTGGTGGTTGGCAACATCTAACTTCATGGCTTCCAAAATAGAGAAGATAGATCTCAAGCCCTGCACAAGTTTGGCGACCGAGTTCTCAATACTTGCCTCTTCGATTTTAGAGATCATTTCACACACCCACTGATCCCTCATCGGAGCGCAATGCGATTTAAACACTTCGCCAAGCCAGTGCGCCATTGCAACAAAGTCAAATGAGCCACGTGAAAACTGCTGCACTACCAACTCCATGTCCATGATCTCGTTGATGGGAACACGGTCTTTCACGGGCAAAAGCGACAATAAAATATCACGCAAGGTGGTAAACAATGCAGGCAATCTTTGGATCTTTGCTGGCCGAGTACCCGAAATCACGCTCGGCTCGAAGAACTGTTTACACTCTTTCTCTATTTCTGTCCAGTACCTCTCTATCACGGACTTCTTTCTTTTGCCTCTATCGCCGTCTAGGTTTGGTCTGAACTGAAGCTGTGGGTCGAAAAGAATGTCATGTCTCAACTGAGGGTTCTTCAAAATTTCCTGCAAATCGATTTCCTTTAATGATTGCAAGTTGATTGGTGGAAGTGAAGGTGCAGAGGATAAAGATGATAGGTTTTTTGAAGGATGGATATTCTTGTGAATGGCCGAAGACGCAGACACCGAGAGTTTGTGGGCTAAACCCAAGGTGGAAATGCCAGCTCCAGATTGCCCATTGCCGGCCTTGAGAGGACGCGTTGGGAAGATCTGTTGCTGCAACAAATGTGCTCGGGAGGTGTAATTAATGATGGGCAAGGACCGCGACCGGAAGCGGCGAAATAATTTCGGGGCCTTGTTGAAGTTGGCCGCGACGGCAGATGACACGACCGGCGTACGCGAAGATTTCTTCCCCACCTGAGAGGGTCTGGTGGCCGAGTTCTTGCGCCCGAAAGCCGGATCAAAAGCCAACTTTGGTTCTTTTTGGGCCTTGGGAGAATGCAAATTGGATGATGGGACAGATGTGTGGGGGTCCACGGATGTTTGGAATTTTGAAACGGGCTCCTCACCAGAATGGTTCACGCTGTCCGTAGCGTCGCCACTAAGAATATGGTGCTGGAGAAGAATGTGTCTGTGATGAATCTGGGAATGCCGATTATGATGATGGTGGTGGCGGTGGTGGTCTATATCCAACGGCGTCAGTGAAGAAGGAATTGGATCGTGAGGCCCAGCAGATGGTTCGTCACGAGAAGGCACCTCCGACGGCGTCGACGTGTGGCGGTGATCTTTTGAAGTTAAGACCGAGGCGTCCAAACGGGCCCTCTTGGCCTTTTCATTAGCCGCCCCTACCCCCACACTCACCGAGGCTCTGGAAGAAGACTGATCGAAGAAAACCGGCCGCAAAGTTTCCGTTTCTTGAAGCATCTGATCTTGGTTTTCATTTGAGTTGTTGAGCTGAGACGCCATGACTAATGCAGATGGCAATGAATATGTAATATGGGATAATGATAATGATATTAATAACCGTGTGTGAGGTCCCTTCTATGAGTTCCGAAGTTATGGATAAAACGTTTGGGTCCCAACTGCAAGATATGAAAGAAAAGTGAAGCTTATGATATAAACGCCTCGGGTTCAACAGTTTTGAAAGGGCAGAACAGAAGATGCAGTGGAATCTCCCGAATATCTATCTTTTTTTCTGGAGGTGAAAGGCGAGAAAAACGGTGTCAGTGAGGAAAGGCAGAAAGGGCGTGTGATATGTCTTGCCCTGCACTGAATAAATTATTTGTGTGTAATGTAGGTTGTTCGAAAAGAGAAACGAGGGGGGATAAAGTGGGAAGGCGGATAATATATGAAGATTTAAAAAGGACCTCGGCCGAATGAAGTGAATAAGCAATAAAGATGATAAGCAGTGGCACAGAAGGAATAAGAAAAAGGAAGAAAAAGGAAATAATGTATAGAATAATATACAGAAATAGAATTTAGAAAAAATTTACAAGGGGGTCACACCGAAGACGAGATTGGTCTGAGGGATGACCGATTAACCGCAAGGAGCGTAAACGCCGCAATAAGCGGCTGCGGATTAGAAAGTGTTTGTTTAAGCAGGACAGGAAAAAAAAAGAAATCGAGGTGGTAACAGCAAAGAAAATCGAGACGGTCGTTGCCGGTGCGGCCGGACAAGACAAAAGCATGACGGAATGGAAGACACATAAAAAAAGAAATTTTTCAAGAAAAAAGAAGAGAATGAGGGAAGGCACAGTTTCACAACATAAAAAGAAACCGCGGTACAATCTGTAATTGCAATAGGTAGAAAGCAAAAACGAAGTCTCGAAAAAACGGCCCCAAAAAAAATTGAAAATTTTCTTTGGCAAAAATGTGAGACAAAAACGTTGTCTTACAAAGATGTCTTACAATTCAAAGACCCATCTGAGGAAAAGCCCCGGTAAATTTCAATAGGACCGCAATCTGTGAATACAGTGTAGGGCACTTAGAATTGACGTATGTTAGGTGGGTTGAAAAGTAAAGCAGAAAAAGCTAAAATATTCAGCTTGAAGCCACGTATGATGGCAAAACCGTAGTCAATTGAAGCCCGTAATGATGCATGCATGTCTTATCGATCAAGCTGCGGGAAACAAATTGAGGGAAACAAGTTGCGGCATGCAAGCTGCATGCTTGAATTCCGCGTTTTTCATTCGCATGAATGGGGGAATTATTGTTCAACATTCCAATTCTGTATTGTGAGCTGGACTTATATGTGAGTCGGATGTTTGTGAGCGGAATTTCGATTCCTTTTCAGGAACACAGATCACTTCGTATTGGCCTAATGGAGGACATTGAATATCAGGATGACATCGACCAAACCGACAATGTCAGGTATATAGTTTCGATGCAGTAGTATCTAACAGACACCGGAAAACTCGAAAAGCGAGTATATTTCAGAATGCTACTGCAGAGTACGGATTACATCATCTTAACGTAAAGCATAGAGACAAGCGCTTAACGTCAGTCCATCTTCATGGGATCGTAGTTGAGGTGTATATTGCGAGCTTGCACACCTGATTAGGAAACGTTTAACGTGATATTTAGTTTAAACCTGGGCTTCTGTGCGACATCCCACCTAACTCTAGTAGGATTGCCTTTTGTATCTTCAGACGTATCCAAGGGCCTGGCAACGGACATAGACCAGTATTTTTTGCCAGTGTGAAGGAACGAAAAGTTACAGAGAGCTTACAAGGCCAAATAAATTGAGAAGACATGAGTCTTGAATAGAGATTCTGTCCTGAAGGACATGAGAAGCAAGTTAGGCTTAAAGACCCAAAATTTAAAAGTGTTTCTCATTCTCCCTTCGCAGGTTACGGACATACTGGCCAGCCCCGATGCAGGAACGTCATGCGTGACGAAGTTTATTAGCTTTGAAACACGTTGCAGGCTCAATTCTAAGTTCAAATTTGCATGAGAAAGAAATGAAAGATTTAAAAAGTTCTCAATACACAAATCCTCTTTCGATATTTTCAACGAATAGGCCCTCGATACTTAAAGCATTCGACGCAGACAAAACTAATTTGATGTTACGTTTCCTGCAGTATATTATTCTCAAGATCACTTACGTTACGCGTCCCGGAATAAGCACGAGTGGTTTGCGCAGATTCGCACGAGAAGAGTGGGGGAGGGAAAAGCACACAGCCCGCATATCCAGACGCAAAAAATGGGAAACTGGCATCACCTCATGCAACCCCTGAGTGCTCCTTGTCAGACGGGCTAATATTCGGGGAGGTATGAAGATGTTAGTTAGGCAATCAGGCAGATATCTTCGTAATGGTGAAGGAAAGCACACATGCGTGGCTCGATAATTTGCACTGCATGAGAGCAAGGTCACGAGCGCTGATGCCACTCTTTTGTTCATTTTATGTAATACTTAGTAAAGTTAATAGGTCGATCCCCGCCTCGAAGAAAATTTTTGGTAAGTTGGGACAAGTGGCTAAGATCAAAAAGAAATCTGTCAATGATGGTATTTGGCACCCGAATGTAAAACCTCGAGAAGGTCAAGGCGACGCGAGGATATGCGCGAGGCATGACAAGCAACTGGTTGTCAAGGCAGTCTCGGAAAAGAGAATCCAGCTGAAACATTTTTTTGCTCTATGCACACCTTTATGCTGGGATCTGCCTGTCCTTCACACTGAGCAAGACGGAGTTAGTCGGACATGATCATTTTTCTGATCTCCTATTTCAAAAGCTTTGATGCTGGTTTACCCCCACCCCTGCGTTTAAACTATACTTTCTCTGCTAGTGGCGAATTCCACTTTTATCTGTTTAATCAATTTGAAAATGGAACAACTTTTTTCATTCAGTTACTGCTTTCTTAGCATCCCGCCTTAGGGTTTGTTTGAGTGGATGACGAATTCGACCTTTCTCTACCAAGAAGTTTTTCCCAAATATTGCGGGCCATCATTATTCTAAAGCGTGAGTGCATTTAAAGTATGCTGGACTAATTGCGTCACTTTGATTAACTTATCGTTGTCAAATCATCTTTCAGGATTCGCCTTAAACGAAAGAATGCGTTAGAAATTACCGTTTTTCTTGTTCTTTGTTCTTGCAGATAACCATTTCGCTAACAAGTGCATTTACGGGCATCTCGGATAATCATTCATAATACGAGTGCCGAAGGTAAGTGAGTGTCTTCAGTGATCACGAAGTAATACTGTTAGTAAAGACCAGCTAAATACTTGATGTGCCGATACAGAAGACATCTTACTCGTTATGCATAGTGAGTATATGCGTTAATCAGGTGAGATCTTTTTTTACTTTTTCAAACCCGAGCGCCTAGACATTCCCAACACCGATTCAGGCAAGCGCGCTTAGGCCCGAGCGCTTAAGTGGCATTCTTAATTTTATTTCTTTTTTTTTACGTAATTTTTCTTTTTCGATTCTCCTCACTTTTTCAAGTCATGCTACATCATCTATCTGTTTCCCCAATTTTTTTTTTATTTCTTATTTACATTCCCCATTTTCAAACCGGAATCTCCCTGCTTCACTTCCCATTCTGTTTCATATCTTGTTTTACTTCTCGATTGTATCAGTTCAATTCTTTTGACGCTTTTCGGTCACGGTATTTCCTTTCTGATCTTGCAGCATTAGATGCATCATAGAGTTTGCATTCGTTTCATATCCAAATCATAACACTTCATTAAGAAACGGTCTAGTTGACCCGATTTCAAGACAAGTGAATCATTAAAGCATCACCGGGTTTTCTCGACTCAATTAAGTTCTCTGCTTTCCGGACCAACTTTCATTGGAGACTTTGTCCGTTGGAAGTAACCGGCCCTTCTCCACACTTATCATCACTACAATGGCTTTGCCGGTCAACATGAATGGTCCAATCTCGTACCTGAAGTCCGCAGGGATCCTGTCGCCCATGTCGGATTCGGGCATGTTGTCTCACCCCGGGGCATACATACCCCGAGGAGCGTCAATCGACCCAACCAACGACCGCTCTCGAGAATATGTGCCTCATCCAAGTTACCACATGAACCCTCAGCATCAAGAACATGTTGCGTCACGCAGCGCCAATAATAGCCCGGTGGCAGGCACCGGAGCGTCCCAACCGCAGGGGAAGTCTCAGACGGTTTTCATTCATAAGCTTTACGACATGCTAGAAGACCAGAGTCTATCGCATCTTATATGGTGGTCGCCGAGCCAGGATTCCTTTTGCCTTTACCCTGGCGAAGAGTTTTCGAACGTTCTTGCCCAGTACTTCAAACACACCAACATTGCATCATTCATCAGACAACTAAACATGTACGGGTTCCATAAGGTGAATGATAACTTCCAAAGCGAAGACAAGTATCAGGCCACGCATGGCACGGAAGCCAGTAATCAGCCGCCGACTTCGCAGCAAACACGATGGGAGTTTCGTCACTCTGCCAATCATTTCAGAAAAGGCGACGTGGACTCCTTGAATCTTATCAAGCGGAAGTCGTCGAAAGCCATGAGTTCGCAAAAGGAAATCGTCAGTTTAAAGACACTTCCGCCAACATCTGATGCGCAAATCGACGACAGTAAAGCAAGCAATGACACCCAGACGCCAGAACAGTACCATCTGTCTGTATACCAGCAGCTGTGGAACCAGCTTGGCGTGCCTAGCACAAGAGGCTCGGCATCTTCGGGGAAAGAGCCCGGGAGACAATCGGCAACAATGTACCCGCCAGCGATGGGCCAATATGCTTATCCAGTATATGCGCACTCTATCGGCGTTCCGCATTCGCCCAACTCATCTCTAGTTGACCAGCCTGTCGGCTCGCCTTCGTATTTCCTTCATCTGTCCCTGCATCCACAATCTGCACTGCAGCCGCAACTGCGGCAGACTTCAGTGCAAACCCCAGTGATCCCGGCTGAAATGTCTGTGAATCTCAGGTTGATAGAGTTGACCACTTCCGTGAACGGCTTGAATGCGGCGTATCTGGACTTACTCGCCAGACATGAGTCGTTAGCTTCTTTGTACCAAAAGAATCAAGCAGATCTTCTACATCTCACGGAATTTGTGGAGAGATTGGCAGGCAAAGTAAATGATGGTGATAGGACAACTAAAGAGGACTTGGTCGATCGCAAGCTGGCAAACACCCCAGTCAACAGAATTAGCTCCCCTGGACCGGACAGCATGTCGCCAATGTCAGTGAAATCTTCAAAATCCACAGACTCGAACTCTCATAAGTCTCAATTGAAGGCCAAGCCTAACACTCCAGTACAGGCACCGTTGTCAAGCAGCCAAAAGAAACAGAACAGTTATCATTTAACTGATGGATCGGTGGCATCTGGAAGAGCGCCTCTTGCGGGCGTTGTTCCCCAGCAGTATCCTTTAAGTCAAAACTACACATTGTACAATAATGGGGACGGGGTGCTCAGACCTCCTGCAAAAATATTAGGCGACGACTCGCAAATTAAACCCTTGCCAAGACCACACAATACAAGACAGGTCTCGATCTTGATGGATCCACTCCAGCCAATTCCCAAAACCGTTTCTTCACCCGGAATTGTGCCCCCTGTAACGTCTGCATCGACGCCTCCCCTCAAGGGACAAGAAAAGGTGCCTGCAAAGACAGCCACCGAAGAAGCTCGCCCCGGGCATCTGCAAGACGGGAAGCCAGCATATGTGCAGCAGTACCAGCCTTTTGCACCCGCGCAGGCTTATTATCAACACATGGTGCATGACCCTAGCCATCTCCGTACGTCGTCTTTGCCTGCAATGCTGCATCCACTTCCACAGCGACTTACAGTGGGAAACCCACATAGACATTCGCTAAACCTGCTTGTGCATTACGGAGGCGAAGAGCACGATGCGGCTAAGATGACCGCTTCGTCTCTTTCATCGTCACCAGCTATTTCCTCTTTGGCGCCAAGACCTGTCACTGCAGCAACGGAGCAAATCGGAAACTTTTCGAGCAAAAACTCCGATGAGCAGTCACATGCTCCAGTGAAGAAGCAGTTGCCGTCCATGGAAGAGCTCAATAAATCATTGAGAAGCGGGTCGCCCACGGGCCATAGCCATATTTTTGGCTCAAAAGAAGAGGAATCGCTGAAAAGAAGAAAAATAGAGGAATAGATTGGGTTCATAGAGGATAGGAATTTATAGATTTGGACAAATGCCCAATCCCAACAAATAATAGACGGAATTTTAACCATCACGAATGAATCCATCTCATATGGACTAATGTGGGGCAGTTCTCATGCTGGTGCAGTAACTTAAAAGTAAGCGTCTGCGGCTCAGGTGCAGGTGCAGTCCTTCAAGTACAAATACGATGCAATACGCACCCTTCATTTACATCATTTCTTGATCACAAGACAACACAATACAACACAGTACATAGCCTCATAACTAGATCATGGCGAACTTGAAATCTTCTGGGTCGTACCCGCAAACCCGCTTTAAGGGAGCAATTGCCAAAAAAACAACGAGGAGAATTGCCAAGGATAACACCGACATGTTGATATATCTTGTGTACATGGACTACCTCAGCAAACTCGTGCACAGTAGCGATGGGAAGGAGCTCACAGAAAGATCTATCGAGACCGCACACAGCCAGCTCATTAAGCGTTACAGGGGGTAGTTCATGAAGCTGTTCCACAGCTGTAATTCATTTTTGATGTTGAGCCTTGAATTACCTTTTTAGCGGATGGTTGATTGATGGCCGAGGACTTTCCGGGGGTGATAGAACATCATTGAAATACTCTTTCCGTCAAATAAACCGTTCCACAATGGTTTCTTTGCTTTTTTTTGGACGCTTGGTCCGTATATACAGGCGGTGTCTATAAGATGATGATTCTTTGGAAACGTTTTAGAAAGATCCGTGAGGATTACCCAAAGTATGGACCATGGCAAGCGCCTGGCGGGCGTCGTTCTTGTTAAATACAAACAAGCCTTGGAGCTGTGCTGTACTGACTTTTCCCAACAAACCGAGGTCCTTAAACTTCGAAAGGAATTGCTCACAAAGGTCCTTGTCCGAATAGAACCGCAAGAACATCCTGCGGACCTGCGACTCTGTGGCGTTGTTCACCATGATCTTATAATCGACTCTTCCGGGCCTCAATAAAGCCGGGTCTAAGCGCTCCGGGTGGTTGGTGGTCATAAATGTGATGCACTCCTCGGCGCTAGCCACACCATCCAAAGCGTTGAGTAGCCCCGAGAACGTGACGCCGCTTTGAAAGCCTTGTTCGGAAGTTTGTGTTCTCTTATTGAACGCAGCATCGATATCTTCTAGAAGCAAAATCGATCTTTGCGGAATATGATTCATGAGATGGTTAAGCCGGTCATCGGTAAGATTATTTTCCGATAAGTTGAGAATGCAGATGTCGTAGTCCAACTCGCCAGCCAATGCTTGGATATACGACGTTTTCCCGCTACCTGGTGGACCGTACAAAAGATAGCCTCTCCTATAAGGAATCCCGCGTTCGTGATACCACTCGCCATTGGCCAAGAAATCCCTGACGTCAGCAATAATAGCCTCGCTTATTCCTTCGTCTAAAATGACCGATCCCAATACCCGCTTCTTGCGAGGATTGCCGAAGGGTCTCCATTCAGGACCCCACGATGAATAGAGCACTGTCTTGCCCTCCTGTGCCTTCAATGCCATGTGCTTTGCCTCAGCAAGCAACTCCAGAAACAAGTGGCGGTCGCTATATAAGGTGGTGAGTTTCACGGTTTCGAACGGCGTGCCGCTGGTCATGTCTAACAACTTTCCTGACCGCTCCCTGTTGACTAGCATGTACGCGCCTTTATACTTGATGAGATGTTTTCCTGGACCGGGCACCAAAGAGAACTTTGTCGTCAGCGCGCCGTTATCGTGCTGCTTGAACGTGGTCTCTACTGACAAATGCCTTGACCGGCGGTTTTTGTATTGGGACATCCATTCCAAGAACCACAAGTACAGCTTATCCTTCGACGGAATTTCCAAGTCTACAAGCATCTGGCGATAAATGAACCCCGACCCTTTCACTACGCCCAGACGAGCCAATGCCAAACCAGTCCCGAGCAACATAAGGCCTCCACCGGCAGCGAAGTATGGATTATTGCCGATCACTTCAGCAAAGGTGGACCGCGCCATCCCGAAAAATGTGCCCCCTGACTCATTTTTGATTTTCTCAAAGTCTATTGACGGCGGTTGCGGTTGTGCCATAGCCGTAGAAAGGTTTACAAGAAAGAGGAAATGGAAAGATCTGGCGAAGAATAGAGGCCGATTTCACCGGTATGCCCGTTCCATGACGAGCCGATGTGCGATGTGCGACGCGCAGCTTCGTGTGCCAGGTGCACGGGTGTTATGCCAGAACGCCTTGAGTCTTGTATTGTCTGAGGAATTAGGCCGGGCCAATTCATCGCCTCCTCAAAGATTTATCTTTCTGATTGGTGGATTGCGTGTAAGTTAGGGAAATGAGAGATCTGAGATATTTTTTCAAGAATCTCTCTTTTTGGGCTGGTGAGTGACTCGGGTGCATTTGGAAAAAACTGGGCATAGTGCCTTACTCACTCGAGCTGTTCTATGATGTTTCCAATGGTACATTATGGCCGGCGCCTCTAGCGCCTCAACTATAAAACCGCCGAGGACTTCACTGGAATTCGAATTTCTAGATTTCGGCATCATAGACCGAAAAAGGACGGCTTGGCGTTTAAGGTGTGAATGCGAAGTTGCGAAGTTCGGACCGGCTGGGTGCAAGTTGTGGCTTTGTGGCCCCATCGATGATCTTACACCCAGAGATCGCTTCAGGTTCACTATATGTGGGACAGTGATGAATCTGTGGGAGAGTGATAAGTCTATGGGAGAATGATGAATCTGTGGGAGAATGATGAATCTGTGGGAGAGTGAGGAATCTGTGGGAGAGTAGGGATGGTATAAAAGAGTAAGGAATCTGTGGGAGAGTGAGGAATATTTACCAAAGACAGAGAGGAACAGTGAGGCGTGAAACACGTAATTTCTCGCCAGATGGTATACATACCAATAGCTAATAATCGTGATGACGAACCGGAACATTCTCGATTACTCTTGCATGAAGATCATGCCTCTGGCAATTTTCGTGCATTTGGAGAAAATGAGTAAAGGCCAGAATATCACACGGGGGTAAGAAAATGCAAAAAAGTCATTCGTCTCCCTTTATTCTTTCAAACCTCGTAGAAAACAGAAAATACCCAGCTAATAAAAACTGCCACAGATGATTGTGGGCAATCATTCTCTGCCACTCTGCGCTCTGGTACAGTACTTATGTTTATTGCTCACGTCAAAAGGCCTCACAAAAATCACACACACCAAGAAAACCCCGTCTTGAAACGTACCAGCAAAAATCTCAAATTCTTAATTCATCAAAACTCGAATTACCGAAATCCAATTTTCCGATTCATATCACTTTTGTGGGTTCCAAACTATCGATCTAGGTTTCTACATGCAGGCCACCCACACCCTCACGTCCCGTCCCTCACGTCTACTCTCGCCTCGGGGCCCAAAGACAGGCCAGGCAAGCTTGGGGGACACAGTTCAGACATTACGCTGAGGTTTCTTCTTTACTTCCACATTTGGCCACGACCCAAAATTTTCGATTTGAAGCCAATAAATAAAAAAAAATTTACAATCCGCATAAAGCCACGCCTTTATAGAGAGAAAACCACCCGGTTGAAATGTCGTTTCTGGAGCCCGAAACCCCTGGGGCGCTTGCGATTGACGCCGGGCCACAGAAGTCTAGCGAGAAAAAGACCACCCACAATCCTTTTGCCAGCGGGTCTTTTGCCTCGGAGCAAAGTTCGGACTGTCCGGTAGAGCCCCATTTTCCTTATATGCCCACATCTGTGCCGCAGCAGATTTTGAGGGGTCTCCCGTATAAGACGGCCAACCGGATCCTTGACGACATGCGGTATACGCCCGGATATCTTGCCACGCGCTCCGATAACGGAGTCGAGTCGCTTCTTAATTCACGGCCCATATTCTATAAGAATAACTTGGCCTTACACGCGTCTCACCATGACTATGAGTGTCTCATATTGATCAATCCAGTGGCGCACGCGCCGCCAGTTTCCAAAACAGATCACGACAAGGATGGCATCGAGGTGACGGTTGTGCGGGGCTTGATTGTCGAACGGCCCGGGTCCGGGAAAAAACCCAGCATTGTGGGCCATTTTAAAGTCCAGATCTTGGACGCCATGCTGGCAAGGACGTACCACGCAACGGATAAAATTCAGTACCATGCAATTCCTCGTGAAACGGTTTCTGTGGACGACTTGAACTTTTTCAATGATGCGGCCACACGTAGCGATATGGTTCTTGACGATGCTTTCTTTAAAAGTTTGAACTCTCTGTCGAATCACATGATGCGGGTCACCGTCTATAAGCCCGAATTCTCAATTGACGACCTCGTGCCTATAAGTCATGCCGATCAGATTAAGGAAAGGTACATCAAATATATCGAGGAAAATCCGGACTCGCAGTTGTCCCCAGAAGCAGTGCCGAGCCCGGTCCTATGCTTCCAAACGTTGCTCAAAGTCCTTAGAGGCCCCGTGCTTCTTCCGGCCAACGAAGGCATCCACAAAATCAGTCGCAAAAAAACCAGCTTGGATGCGAAAATAGATCCGGACCTTCTTTTTCGTAAACTCGCCTTCACATCTGGCGAAGACTCAGATAGTTTGATTCCGCCGAACCTCTCTCTTCTGTCAAATCGCGCATTGAAGGAGAGCTACATGAGAAAGGCAAACGAGCTCATATTCTTGGGGAAAGCACTCAAATGCAATCATCGAACGAACGATTTCGATGTAAATTTTTCATTTAGCGACAATCTATCGCAGGTGCACACAATTCTAGCTGAAGTCGATAAACACACAACATTGACAATGGCGTGGGGAGACGTCTCCAATAAATACCCGGATTATATTGCTTTGAGTTCCTACGCGTATTTTCAAGACGAGCTTATCATCCGGTGCTACGAACATACAGTCAACTCGGATCCTATGAACAGAATACATTATGTGGATAGTTTCAAGAGACTCTTGAATCTCAGATCTCACAATAGCTCTAATAGGCTTCAATCATACTACAATAACCAGTTCCTGAAGGGCCAGATGTATGGTTTGTCTGACTATAGCAATGCCCTCCAAGGCTTGGGAATAGTGGGACTACCGGAAGATGCTGTTGTCGACGAGGACACAATTATCGAGATGTACAAGGCATCGTGTAAACAGGACACAAAAAACTTCACTTATTTTAGCAAACAGTTACGGACAATTTGTGCGATCAAAAATAGTCCCCTCATCGAAAACTTTCTTCGCGATGAAATGGTGCCTCAGTCCGTGGCGCTAGCTGAATTGCGGATCGAAGACGTCACAGAGGATGAGGTGGTGATCACCGCTTACGAATTCAGACTAGACGAAGTTATGCAATCTGTTAATTTGAATCCCGCCAGTCCCGAGGTTGTGTTTTTGCAAAAGTGCTTGCTCTCGATCGCCGTATTCAGGAAAAGTTATATTTTGATGTCTTACATTGACATCCACATGCCCGAACTTCTGAAAAGCTCAAAGACGTTCAGTATAAATGAAGCCATGTCCTTTTTTGATGTCGACGACTCGACGACAGACTTTGATGTTATTTCTAAGTTTCAGGAGAAGTTAACATACTCTTCATATGGGGATGAAGTCGATGTCCGTGGTTTGCGAAATGCATTTGAAGTGATTACAAGACAAAGAGGATCAGAAATTATGGCTAGTTTTCTCAAGAACGGAAAAATCGACGAAAGTCTATTACCACCTGAAAATTGGCCCACGGGTTTGGACAATATTGGAAATACGTGTTACTTGAACTCTTTGTTGCAGTATTACTTCTCAATAAAGCCATTAAGAGAGTTTATCTTGAATTTTGACGAAAAGAAAGTGGATCTACTGAAACTTAGCTCAAGGAAGATTGGTGGTCGATTCGTTGAGGAATCGGAAAGTGGCCGATCTATTCAATTCATTTATCGGCTCCAAGAATTATTCAACGAAATGATAATGACCAACAAAAGGTACATACTGCCTAGTAAGGAGTTGGTATACCTTTCATTTTTACCTTTATCACAGTGTGTCACATTTGAAGACCAAAATGACGAAGCAGTTCTGTCAGACACAGAAATGGAAGAGTACACAGCTAATGTTCAAGTTGAAGAGAGCTCAACACTTGAATCTGATCCGTTCTCAGATCAGTTATCGAAGGCTACGGAGCTGGATCTCAAGACAACAAACTCTGATTTGATTCAGATGGACAGCCTGAACAGTGAAGACCAGGAATTGCTCGACTCGGAGATCGAGGTGGTTTATGTTGAAAGAGATGATCAACCGCAGACAAAAATAATGAAGATTGGAAGCGAACAAATTGAAAGCGCAATAGAAATCGGCAGGCAGCAGGATGTGACCGAATGTATTGAAAATGTGACATTCCAAATAGAGACTGCCTTGGAACCAGAGCATCTTGAGGATGACGGTGAACAATTTGATCTCATAAAGCGTCTTTTTAGTGGACGTACGAAGCAAACAATCACTCCATTGGAGACTGACAGGCCACCAAGAGTCTCTTTCGAAAGATTCTTCAGTTTAATTATTAACGTGGGTGATCATCCCAGGAACATTTATGACGCATTGGACAATTATTTTGGTGAAAACATTGTGAAATTGGAAGAGGGAAAGGTGAAGATGTCTGCGACAATTCTGCAAACTCCCGAGATCTTGCAATTTCATGTTCAAAGAGTACTCTTCGACAGGGAAAGACTCATGGCCTATAAGTCATTAGAGGTGATACCATTTGGAGAAAACATTTACCTTGATAGATACCTCGATACGGAAGATGCAGATTTGTTGAACAAGAGGCAGGAAGTTTTTGAATGGAAAACTGAGATAAGCAAACTATTTGAAGAAAAGCTGACCATTCTCCAAGCTGATCCAGATACCAAATTATCTGTCATGGACTCCTTGAACTCGACGGTGAAATATTTGCAGGTCAAGGTTTTGGAGCATGAAGACCTTCTGATAGAACAGGAGACCATCGACGCCATTCAGCATCAAGTTGAATTGCTCAAAATCCGTCTTCAGTCGATCAACACCAGAATTGAAAATCTACAACAGAAAATTTCGGAGCAATTCAAATCATATAAGAAGTTTGGGTACACTTTGTTTGCTGTATTTATCCATCGAGGAGAGGCATCTTATGGTCATTATTGGGTATACATCAAGGACCCAAAGAAGAATATTTACAGGAAGTACAACGATGACTCGGTTACTGAAGTGCCAGCATCAGAGGTATTTAACTTCACCGAGACAAATTCTGCCACGCCTTACTACATGGTATTTGTGAAAGATGAATTGACCGAAAATTACATCGAACCGCTTAAGAGGATTATCAAGTGCTAAGCCCCGATGCGAAAATTTGCTTGCTGAAGATTTTGCCTGAAAACGTGGGTCGGAAAGACCTGATCACTCACGCATAATTGCCCACATACATGACAAAGAGTCAAAAGAATTTCGCAGGGAAAATCTCTTTGTCAGCATAGACATTACGATTTCATAAAGTCTTACAAGGAAATAAATTGAATGTTGTGCATCAAAAGAGTGCATAATGTCGGAGTTTCAAGGGTGTGCCAAGTATTAACCGCAAAAAAGAATTATGATCATCAACTGGCAAATTTAGATGGCACATCGCTGCAAATATGAGATAGATTGAAATTCCGGGCTTTGCTAAATGTATTTCCAAAGAAAATACCTGTTTCATCTTTCTCGTACTATACACCGATCTTGTCAGTTCTTTCTAAACATTCCAACTTGAAGAGTCAGCAAATTGAAAAGAATCCCGAATCTGAGGTTGTCGATGGGGTGATGCAAATCAACTGACGGAAGAATTCTACACCAGGAAATTACCTGACAAAAATTACCTGTCGTTCCAGATCTGAAGTCTGATTGTTTTCGGGTGAACTTTTATGCGATAGAAATAGAAAGATGACCTGAAGTTGTGAGATTTCACCGGATGTGAAATATAAGTGATACGACGCAAATGAAATTGCGGTAAAATGGAGCTATTTGAGACTATTGTTCTGTTACATTGGTATTGTTTCCAGCGGAAAGTCAATGTATCCTTTGAATCTCAGAATAGATCCTCGGTAGACATTGATAAACGAAATGACGTGGCCGATATGATCTGGTGAATCTCGCCTTTTACGACAAGATCGAGTCTTCCTAGAATTTTCAAGATAAAAAAATATCAAGTTAGCAGAAAAGCTCCATAGAGAGACACTCATGCTGAAATTGTGTAATCGTTTCACCGCAGCACAGCCGGGTTGAGGCCAAAACGTTAGACAATTGAGATGCGAGATATATTTTGGTTATAATGTGAGAGTTCACCACTCAAACAACTTCGGTCCAGCAAAATTCAACGACGAGAATGAAGAAACTTTTTTTCTGCTGGATATTTTACTTCCAGAATTGTTTGGCTGCTCATGTTGGTTCTCAACATAACCATCCGCAGGTGTTTGACAGGGAAGGGCAAGAGGCTGGTAAAAATCATGCAAGTGTTACTGAACTTGGCTCGGTGAGAGAAGCTGAAATTACTTTCGTGGGTGAGGAAGATCCAGCGAATCGGTTTTTGGAAAGCCTCATTCAGACATTTGTTGAACGTTTGAATTCATATGTGAATGAAACAGATTTTGATATCATAGGATTTGAAAAAGAGTTTGAAAATTTGAAAGGCACCATCAGACATCTCGGGAGTTTAATTGACAGTACGGGTTATTCCAGCAAGCTTTTGAGCCTGCTTGCATTTGCCAATCACTTATTTCGATACATGACAGGCTCATTTCAAAAAATTAGAGCCTACAAACCTACCGAAAATTTGGAAAGCGCCAAATCTCGAGCCTGGCGGCCCATCTATGAAATCATCATATTGAACTTACGAGCATTGACTTTGAGTAATTCATTTGGAAAACGTACTTTTCTGAAGCATGAGTATAGCCAGAGGCTTAGAGGATTCAGACGGAGATTGAGGTTTTGGAAAGAAGAGTTCCGATTGTTGACGGGAGTCCATGCTGATTTGCGTCTGATATATAACAGTGAAGTCGGCTTGGCGGGAGAAACTCTTAGGATACTCGAAGATCACGTCTCCTTGTAAGCAAGTTAGTATGAGAATCCAGATCGTTTCGAGTTGTTTTCTGGCTTTTAGTATCCAGAATTTGAGTTTATGTCTCAACTCCATTTATCATTCTCCGGGTCTAAGTATGTGGTTTTTAGCAGTTATATGTATTGATCACAGATCTTCTGGTCTACTAATCTGGTAGTTCCTGACTATGAGGGAGGTGAGGCCAGCGTAGTCGTGAAGCCTTAGTATCAGTCTGACAGTTCATAAGGTATGGCGAGTCGACATGACTACCTTAATGGAAGACCTCACACTGTCGTAATTGGTTAGTGTGAACACGGTGGTATGCAAGTTAGCGGAGAATCTGAAAGGAGGCAACGCTTTAGCTTGCAAATACCCAACGCTCCTGAAAGTGGAGCAGTTCAAAGATGCAATCTTATTTGGAATGGCTGTGGTTGGAATTATTGCATATTCATTCTCAAAGATTAATTTGAATCCGGGAGCCAGCTGGTCAACTTTTGAACCAGATAGAATTCGAAAGGATTCTTTTATGTTTTGGTTCACGCAGACTGAGATTTCAAGCTAGCGGTATGGATATTTTGCCTCAGTGAAAGAACCTATAGAAGAATATGTCTTTGCAAAGATAAAAGAGTCAAAACTAGTTGTCAGGAATAAACAGGCTGGTTCAATAATCAAGCGCCGTCGTACATTGAGAGACGTTTTTCAGGAGAGAGTAAGTTGCAAGGATAAGAAAAGAAGCTTTCATTGGGAAATCAAGCTTAGCCATAAATTCAAAGACACTTTTCAGAAGCGAATATGTTGCACAAAACTTGCACATGAACAAAAACAATTGTCGAAGCCCACCCTTATCCATCCTTATCTCCTTATCTCACTGGAACTATCCTCCTTCATACACCTTGTCCTCCTTCATACACCTTGTACACTCAGGTCTGAAGAGTCTTTCCATGCCCGTCAATTAGCTAATCTCAAGTTATTATCTACTGTTTTTCAGAATTTTTAGATTCAATCTGTTATTCTCATATCGCTCAAGTGATCAATATCTGAAAAAAACCCAGATTTTCATCAACAAAGCAAGCTTCGTCATACACGGAGAGACGCTTCTCGAAAGCGTATGTACTCCACTTGATCAAAACTCATAATTAAAGACCAGCCTGAAACCTTCATTGTGAAGATTTCCTAAAAAGGAGCCATAGATGTTTTCTAAATCTCTCTATCGGGAGCTTCGTTGTGTTTATGAAACCAAGTTCTGAAGCTTGGCACGTGTGCCGTAAAGGCCGTCGATTAGTTATGTACATGATGCTTGCTGTTTGTTCCAATCTGCCATTCTATTCATCAAACCATAAAGGAAAATATCACATACTCGCCTGAGACGACTCTTGCGCTTTCATAAGAAATTTTTTTATTAGTGGGCCGTCATATTCAAGATTTTCATCAGTATTCTTAGACTACCTGCAATCTTGATAGATAAATTTTGGATAGATTTTTGAATTACTCTTGAATAACTCTTGAATGAATCTTTGAATAAATCTTTGAATAAACTTTGAATAAATTTTGGATAAATTTTGGATAAATCTTTTAATAAATTTTGAACATTTTCATGCCCAAAGTCTGGTCTTCATACTGAAGCAATGAATGCGCGCAATCTCCAGAGTCCAGTTCTGGCAAAACCATGGCTAACTAAGGTTTGGATATGGAAGCAGTTTCTCCGCGTTGCTAATCTGAGTGCCTCGATTGCGTCCATATTGGCAACTAGAGAACCACCAAATCTCACTAAACCGATAGAAATTCTTCCCCACACCACGGGCTCAGAACGAGAGATTCAATTCTGAACAATTCTCGGGATCGAAATCCATGAACGTTTTTGTGTGGGCGCTTTTTTTGGCGCTGGCGGTTACAGCAAGCGCCCTGGAACCGCCGTCTGAAGCACGTGCATCTGATCTCTTGAATAGAATCAGCAATGACCTTGCAATGCAAGAGATTTTTGACCCTAGCATGACGGGGGGTTTGGGGGCTACCAGGGGTGTTGGCACATTTGACACGGACGACGATAAATGTCCCCCATGCTTCAATTGCAACCTTCCAAACTTTGAGTGTACGCAATTTTCTCAATGCAATTCTTTTACGGGGATGTGCGAGTGCCGAGATGGTTACGGTGGAATGGACTGCTCTGTCCCTCTCTGTGGGGCGCTTTCTGACGGGAACCGTAACCGACCCATGCGTGAAAAGAGCTCCTGTGAGTGTAAAAAGGGGTGGGCGGGTATTAACTGTAACTTGTGCACTGCGGATTCTTCGTGTGACTCCTTCGTGCCTGAGGGCTTGAAGGGCACGTGCTATAAGGGTGGGCTTCTTGTCAATAAGTTCCATCAGATGTGTGACGTGACCAACAAAAAGATTGTGGCGATTTTGGACGGCAAGATCCCGCAGGCGACTTTCAGTTGCAACAAAACTGCCGAAACCTGTGACTTCCAGTTCTGGATCGATCAGAAAGAGTCCTTCTATTGCGATTTGGCCGAGTGCCTGTATAATTATAACGCGAAATCGAACTCGACTCACTATAATTGTGAAACTGTCGCCTGCAAATGCTTGCCTGATCGCATGTTATGCGGCGAGAAGGGCTCAATTGACATCTCTGACTTCTTGACTGAGACTATTCGTGGGCCTGGCGACTTTACCTGTGACGTCGACTCGAAAAACTGCCGGTTTTCTGAGCCCAGCATGAATGACTTGATCTCGTCTGTTTTCGGAGACCCCTACATTACGTTGCACTGTGAGTCGGGTGAGTGTGTTCACAAAAGCGAAGTTCCAGGATACGATATTCCACAGCGCCACAAGTTCACTGTAAACAATTTTATCACCATTGCAGCGGTAGCGGTGGTTTGTGCAATAATAATCACGTGGTCCATCTACAGTGTGGGTAAGAGCCCACTTTTCTCCTCGTCCGGTGTCGCAGGCTACCTTTCCGAATCTGATGAACTCAGCGAGAACTTTACGCCGGCGACATTCTCCTTTAACAATGTCTCCTACACATTGCCTAACGGATCAAAGGTCTTAAATAACGTATACGGGCTTGTGCACCCGGGCCAGTGCTTGGCGATCATGGGCGGGTCCGGAGCTGGGAAAACAACATTATTGGATATTTTGGCTGCGAAAAACAAACGTGGAACTGTCAATGGTGATATTTACGTCAACGGCCAGATCGTGGCTCCATCCGCATACAAGAAAATTGTAGGATTTGTTGATCAAGAGGACCATCTTATTCCTACTTTGACAGTCTATGAGACCGTGCTAAACAGTGCTTTGTTGAGGCTCCCCAGATCCATGGGTTTGAATGCTAAGATTGCTAGAGTTATCGAGGTGTTGAACGAGCTAAGGATCCTTGGAATCAAGGACCGGGTCATCGGCTCAGACTTCGACCGGGGCATCTCAGGTGGTGAAAAAAGAAGAGTATCTATTGCTTGCGAGTTGGTAACATCGCCCTCGATCTTATTTCTCGACGAGCCCACTTCAGGATTGGATGCTTATAACGCGAAAAACGTCGTGGATTCGCTAGTGAAGTTGGCCAAAGACTTCAACAGGACTATTGTATTCACAATCCATCAGCCAAGGAGTAATATTGTTTCATTGTTTGACAAACTTACCTTGCTCAGTGAAGGAGACTTGATTTATTCAGGAGATATGATTAGTTGCAATGATTTCTTCGGCAAGAACGGATATCAGTGCCCGCTTGGGTACAACATTGCGGACTACTTGATCGATATCACCGTCGATCATAAAAAGGTTATTCGGGTCCCAAGCGATGCTAACACTGAAAACGTTCACGACCGCTTCCTTTCCAATACCACGAGCGATACTGATGTCACCAGAGAATGGGAGCATTTTGCCGTGCATCGTGATGAATACAATTACACAAAGATTGGTGACTCGTCAGATAATGGGGAAGAACTCATCAGGTTGAATACAAAGTTGCCACAAATGTTTGAGGAGTCAGCCATTGCCATAGAGCTCAAACAAGAAATTCAGCTGCTTGCAGATGATCCTCAGGAGTTGCACTTAGAGCAGTATATGTTGAAAAAGGCCAGCTTCTTCACACAGCTTTACATTTTGTGCTCTCGTACGTTCAAGAACCTTTACAGAAACCCAAAGCTACTTTTAACGAACTACGTGTTGTCTCTCGCGGTGGGGCTTTTCTGTGGTTTCCTTTATTACGATGTCAGCAACGACATAAGTGGATTCCAAAATAGACTTGGGGTGTTTTTCTTTGTGCTAGCGCTCTTTGGATTCTCATCTTTAACAGGCTTACACTCCTTTGCACAAGAAAGAATCATCTTCATTCGGGAGAGAGCGAATAACTACTATCATCCTGCCTCTTACTACTTGAGCAAGATAATCTGTGATTTGCTCCCTTTGAGAGTCCTTCCGCCAATCATTTTGTTAAGCATCATGTACCCCTTGATCGGATTGACCATGGAGCACAATGGATTTCTCAAAGCGCTTGCCATTCTTGTGCTTTTCAACCTCGCAATTGCGATTGAAGTGTTGATCGTTGGAATCTTGATTAAGGATCCGGGTACTTCGACTATCTTAAGTGTTTTGATTCTTTTGTTTTCATTGTTGTTTGCGGGTTTGTTCATAAATAGTGAAGATCTCAAGGCGCAAACGAAATGGCTTCAGTGGATTTCTCTTTTTCATTATGCGTACGAGGCTTTGGCAATCAACGAGGTCAAAGATTTGATCTTGAGGGAAAAGAAGTACGGGCTTTCAATCGAGGTTCCTGGTGCGGTCATCTTAAGTACATTCGGGTTCAATGTCTCGGCTTTTTGGAATGACATTCTTTACTTAGCCGGCTGGGGATTGGCCTTCGTTGTCTTCGGATACGTGTTTTTACACTATTTCACCTACGAGAGAAGATAACTGCCATCTAGTGCATAACTCCATTAGACATTTTAGAATATATGCTAAAGTAATTCAGAACAATGCTTCATAGGAGGTCTGTGAGCGCACTGTCGAAAACTTGAGCTAGCAAGAGGTGACAGAGATAGTTACTCTGTGAAAATAATCACCTTTCTAGAGAGATATGCTCGTGAGTCTTACTTAGTGGTATAAAATGAAACATTTATACCTCAGGCTAAGGCAATTATACTCTGTTCATTAATCAATCGTCACATCAAGAAGGGCAGTCAAAGTTCCACCTTTTTTTTTCCTATTGCATATCTATTATTGAAGAAGGATAGGATATACCTAATTGCCTTGATGTATCACTTTCGATGACTTGAGATCCTTCAAAGGATTAAACGACACGTACTTTAAGAGACCTTCTCGGTGATATGAAATGGCATATTGAAGGTGAGCCAAAAATTCTGTCAAAAAGCCTATCCGATCGTTTAGAGGTAGATAAAACGGACTTTTAGCCGAAGAAGTATACTTTTTCAGAATATATACTTCAATTAAGCAATACAGTCAAGGGACTTGGTGGACGCCTCGAGGTAGGACTTTGCCCATTTCAACCTATCTATGCTTATATGAGGAAATTACCCAGAACTACGAATTGGAAAACTGGCTGAATGATCATTATATTGAAAAGCAAACGAATTGTAGAGCGTCATTAACTGCGGGCGGTTTGGAAGATTAGGCCGGCGCAAACAGGAGTTTTCGTACTTTCGGACACGGGAAAAGTAAGATTGGTGAGGGTCGTCAACATGAACCAAAGGCGGATTACTCCGAGATAAAAGTAGCTTCATTAAAGCCAATACCGTCCTCGGACTTGTCGCCATGTTTTACCGTCAAAGTATTGCAAAATTGGTAAATGTATGGCTTGGCACCTGCTACGCCACTGACAATATTCTTCACAAATTGAGGGATCTCGGCCATCACATCTACGCGCTCGATGAGTTGTGCCAATTTCCCAGACACTGTAGCCACGGGCTTGGAGGCCGTGCCCTCGGTGAATTTGAACGTGATGCTCTTTGGCACACTCCATCCGACCTCGTCGACCTCTGCGTTCTCGTGCACCACATCGTTATCGATCGAGGTGGCGAGTATCAGGTCTTTCGATGTCAAAATCGCAACGTTGACTTTGGTGGTGGCGTATGACTTTGGCGTGGTGAATTCCATCTGTACGGCACTGAAGTTATCCGACTGGAAATTCAAGAAGTTCCACGACTTCGCTGCATGGTGAGGCTTCATTCCTTGCAACGCCATCACAAACATCGTGTATCCGTCCACAGTAACAGTGGCGTTTTTCAACTTGAGCGTGCCTTTAGCCGAGCACCGAGGCCAAAACGCGTGTCTCATGGATCCCCACGGTTCCTTGACATCTTCGCCGTATAAGGTCGTACCGTTTGCACCGAAAATCACGCCCGGCACTAATCTGGTCACGACCAAATCAACCTCAGAGTCCTTCGACACCTTAGACTTGATCGTATACGTGTCGTTGTTTGCACCCGAGTTTTCGATCGATAAGTTGTCGGCGTAAAAGTTGGCGCCTTCGGTCCGGAAATTCTCAAGCGCCGTTGACGTCCACACACAGTTTTTGTCGTCGGCACCTAATTTGTTGTTGTACAAACGGAAAGTAAATTGCGCCGTCGTCTTGATCCCCATGATATTCGAATGGATCACTTGAGCAAACCCAACATACCCCGAGTTCAAGTCGGTGAAGTAAAAAGTCTGGGTCTCCACGTTTGTGTAACTCGGATGTTTCCACGCAAAGTCATCCAAAGTCGTTTCTCTTGAAACTTTTTCGCCGTTTTGCTTGATTGAATCCGTCACGGGGTGGATGGCTTCACGCCCATATTCGGGTTCGGCGGTGCCTGCCACCACAGATAATCCAGACTGGACCCACTTCAACATTTTTTTTGACTGGGTGTTTTTTATTTTCTTTTCGAGCTGGTCTAAAAACTAAACACTGAGTATTCAAGAAAGCCTGTAAAAGATTTCAGGTTTAGGTGGGGAAAAATTGATGGCGGACTAGAATTAAAAAAACTGGTAGGGTTCCGAGCTCAGATCCAGGCTCGGGCTCAAGCCCAGTCTCAGACTCAGACTCAGTCTCAGACTCCGAGGTTGCGATGGCACCGTGGTGCTGTATGCACGTCGTGATTTAATTTGCCTTCTGCAATAATACTTTTTTTTCTTGGGGAGGGCTGGATGTTTTCGATTTTCTGGACTTAGAAAAGGCAGCTTTGTGTGCGTATCCGAAACACCTGTTCTTTTTTGCTTTTTGCGTGGAGTTTGGCCGTTAGTTTCGTTCCTAGAAAATGGGCCCTGGTCTATATTTTGTGCTCTGCGAAGCCCGCTCTTATGCTCATATTTCGAATGACGGCAACCTCCCAGGTAATTGAGTGCGAACCGTTTGCTCATTCCTGGTCACAAACCTTATTTTTCTTTTATATCATGTAATTTTTGTGAATGTCTAGGTAATCGGGTAATTTCCATGGGAATCTGTGATATAGATGCGAGCTTCTGATTGCACACGACTGTTCTCTGGAGCCGGATTGTTTTCTGGAGCCAGAATTGCCACATGAGGTTGAGTCAACCTGGCTGTCCAATACAGACCAATAGCTTCAAGAGTCAAAAGAGTCAATAAATAGAAGATCCTGAACTAGGTCTGGGATTAAATAAGGCAAGATACCTTTTTTCAATTGGACCTCGTTATTTAAGTTGGGTGCATGATATAAATATGTGAAATTGATTCATCACCCACATTTGTCTCCCTGATTTCCAAATTAACAAACACCGTTGGCAATGCATTACAGCGGTGCTCCATTACAGTGGTGCTACATTACAGTGGTGCTACATTACAGTGGTGCTACATTACAGCGCTGCTGCATTACAGTGGTGGGTCTACAAGTCGGAACTAATTGTATTGAAGCAAAGTTACGGGTCACGAAAAAGAAAACACTGCACGTGACTTTGTGTCACGTGACAAATTACTATTTCTATCATTGATTTTGGATGAGCTGAAAGTTGATTTCTGTACGACTTATTTCTGTATCTAGCGTAGACTTGAAGATTAAGACATGGTTTCTGTACCAAAATACATATGTATTTGTGGCTGTGTGCATGTTTTCATGAGTTCGAGGTGTGCTTCATCAATCATTTGGTTGTGTGTTCGCTTCCCAATAGAAGGGCAATTTTAAATTGCTTCAAATCATCTTTGACTTTGATTGGGTCTCGTCAAATTTCGGACCACATTTTGCGGGGTCGAGGCATTTATCGATCTCCATTTACAGGACTCTCGAGTTTTTCAAATATTTCTCAGTTTCTTGATTCTTGTCTCCTCAAAAAATGAAGCGCACAGTTTCTATTTCGAATCGAGTCTGGATCCTGGGAACCGGCAGAATTAGCAGCAAATACTACATCGGCCATATCGCTTGAGCAAGAATGAAATCTACATCAAGACCAGTGATCAGCCTCACAATGCTTTTTCCCAACATGCCTGCAGAAAAGCCATGGTTTATGGTTCACGGTTCGAATCAACAATCGATTTAAGATCTCAAACAGGGCAAATTTATAAATTACGGATTTCAAAGCGTTCATTGGCTATTGAGGTATGGGTGTTTGAGACCATTGCTTAATAAGATGAAACAATTTGTCGCCCTACCACTGTACTTCAGAGAGCTCATAACCAGAATGAACGGACAATCATATCAAACCAGGGAATTCACATTTCTTTCTCGTATCCTCCTATGATTTGCTGTTTCAGAAAAACGACACTTTGAGGCTTTTGCTTTCGCATGAGGCAATTTTGTAACTGCGATACACGGCATTTGCAGTGAAAGCCAAGAATTCCCGCATGCATTATGTGATGACAACTTTGGACCGAATAATCAGAGCGGTTTTCAAATAAAGCGCCTGGTTTCTGACCTAGTCCACCGAAACACTTCGAGCCAATTTAATATACATCTGTTAGCGCTAGGTAACAACCGACCTTGTGATCGCTCCGTTGTTTTGAAGGCCTTTTCCGCTGCTAGAGCTGAAAGGGGCAGCTGGAGCTGAAGGAGGTCTCTTTGATCCTTCTATGTAGCTCATACCTCGAGCCTGTTGTCGTTCTAGGGTATTTATAAATATTCTCAAAAATTCATACCTCGGCTTTCGATAAACTTCAATGGTATGAAATCGTCGATTCGTCGCCGGTATTTTGATAATAAGGATGTGATTCGTAAATAAACAAAGAATTTCTTGAAATCATTGCCTTTCAACTACTGCTGAATTTTCTTATCCCCTGATTGAACACTGTCAGGGACCAACTTAAGTAAACATCTTCGGAATGACGAGCGAATTGAACGGCATTTCTCTGGGCTCTTCGAACTTGCTCGTACTCCCCGCAAGAGTGGGTCTGCGGTAATCGCTTGTAACTTTTCCAGGTACAACTTTATAGGTTGCAGACTGATTTCAAAACCCCGGTTTGTTTAGTTGCTGTCTTTCATATAAAAACGTTGGCTTCTCGATATCGTGAAAACCCAAACAAAACTCTCTAGGAGCATGCCTCCTTTTTTGAAATGAGTAATCAGCCCCCTCCCCCAGTAAGATAAACAATGTGTTTACGTCACCGTTTGAGTGCTTGGCCATGAGGTGGTTTCATCCACTACTTTGTGCACCGTTTACCACACACCTGGCAAAAAAAAGCCAAGACTTTCATGTCGAAGGAAAGTCTTAAGTGTATATAAGACTTATCAAAAAGCCTCGAGGTCCTCAAAAATCCTCATCTCCAACCACCCCAACAAAGACTCCGAAAATTCCAAGTTCTACCACGACAGAATCGTTACTGCGCAAAAGATCTCCACGACTGATTCCCTTAGTACCATGGCGGAGTCCATGAAGGTGATTTACTCTTCCAGCCACACTACTGTTCGCAAGCCATCATGTGTTAGCCTTGGCTTGGTGGCCAAGCCCAATACTCCTTTTTCAGGCGAATAACTCAGCTTCGTTACAGAAATGTCTCTCTTGATAAAAAAGTATCACCTTTGATTCTCAAGATTTTCATTATCAAGCTGCACTTTCTGCTCGTTACTCTTGATATTTGTTGCATGCTGTGATGCCCTTCCTTGATGGATTATCATTGAGCGCATTCAAGCATCCAATAGAATTTGGCTCCAATTAAAAGCTCATCATTTTCTCACAATTTCAAGATTGCAATGAGAGATCAGTGATCATATATCAACTAATTGTATATTGATGGAAGATGTTGTGAATATTTTGTGTCTCAAACGATTCCAGTGACCAGGATTACGTCAGGCCATGAAGCAAAAAAAGATGTCCAGAACATAACAACGATGGATTTTGCCTTCTATCTATCTTGTTATCGCGACTGCGAATTAGCTTCCGGTCTAGTGATCAGATGAGCTTCCCAAAATCTTCTTTTGTTAGATTAGATTTTTTTCTGATTTTGCCTGGATCCTGCCAAATCACCAAATCATTCATCATGAAAACTTCAATGAAATTCCTATATGTGAATGACGTGGTTTAAATCAACTTAGAAGGCTTGAGTCAAATATCATGATGTGTACATGATTCTACCCCATTGTTGCCTCATATTCAAAGAGTGGGGTGAATTTGGGAGTTCTCAAGGCTAGCACCTCGATTATTGGACGGGTTTGAAAACAATTAACGAGAAAAAGGGAAGAACAGACTCTAGAAAATGTTGCCTGAAACTAGATTTCGCTCAAATGCGCTTGTTTCCCGGAATTAGAGCCCGCCATGGTTTTACTACCTCGTGCAGATACGAAAACTCTAATGTTGCAGACATCACGTGAAGACAGTACTTGTTTGGGGCGGTTGGCGGCATTTGCTTTGGTCAACGATTTCGGGGTGAACTGATACTTGTAGGTGGTCTTGCACTAAACAAAAAAAGAATCATTCTCTTTTTCAAGTTGAAAACTCAGTGAATCCCTGTTGGCAAAGGTCTGCAATATCTTTTTGTTAGAATCATGTGTTTCAGTAAGACGCTCGCTCTGGACTTGAGCCACGCGCGTCGGAAGGAAGCAAGGTTACGGGCCACTTCTTCACGAGGAGTACCGACATCGGCAAATAATAATCAATGCTGCAAATCCAAGTGGTGTTGTTCAGAAAAAGTCTGTAATGCGTCCTCGATTCATGCTTTTGGTTGACATTGTGATCAGCTTCATTCTTTTCTGGTACCGATGTGTTGGTATATTCTTGCTTCAGTGATGAACTTTGTTCTCGGTTAATTAATGCAGCACACAGGTCGGACCAAGAACTGAAAAAAATTCGTGTGAATGTTCATGTAAAAGGAGGGAACGACTGGCCACAGAAGCAAAGAAGAAAGATCTGCGACAAAGTCGACAAAGTTTTGAAAAAATCTGAATTCCAAGGCCATGAGGCAACTAGAATGCGTAAGCCATTGACCATGAGTTCCTGAAGACGCCCAAAATTCATCTCCTGTATTGCATTGCAATTCCACTCACTCCACCAAGTGCAGGCTGGTGGAAGTCTCGTCTTTCCGGTCCCCTCCGTTTACCTCACGAGTCATGCTCAGAGTTGTGAATGAAGAAAGGCATGTTCTGATATGGTGTGTAGATTCAACAAAGAGGGGTGTGAACGTGCCTTGCATCTCTGCAACTTCTTCTCTGTAGTAAATCCCAATCTAGAATAGGACCCAGACATTGAAAAGGGCCCACGCATTAGAGCGAGGCCCGAACATTGAAGAGGACCCACTTATCAGAGCGAGGCCCGAACATTGAAAAGGACCCACTTATTAGAACGAGGCCCGAACATTGAAAAGGACCCACGCATTAGAGCGAGGCCCGAACGTTGAAATAGGACCCACTTATTAGAGCGAGGCCCACTTATCAGAGCGAGGCCCTACGTCTACTTCGGTAATACAGGGCCAGCGATCTTCCGCTTGTTTCCGTGATGGGCGCCCACATCAATGTCTTGGTGAAACAGCATGTTCTAAATCAGAAGGTGAGGCTCTGCGGAATTCAACAATGGACACAATAGGATCCATGCGCAGCAAAGAAATGGGGCCATGATGAATGAATGTGGCAAGCTGCCGTGTCATGGTGCGGGCCCTGCCCATTCGAGGCGGCATAGCCAAATTCCATCTGGGCCAGCGGCTGAGACTTGTGGTGAAACTAGCACACCAAATTAAAATAATCAGAATCATAAGGAAAAGGACAAATGCAAGGACAAGGAAAGGGACACAAACAAAGACGAAGACAAAATCAAAGACAAAGACAAAATCAAAATCAAAATCAAAATCAAAATCAAAATCAAAATCAAAATCAAAAACAGAAACAAAGAAGTTGGAACGCAATTACAAAAGCATGTCAATTTCGCCACTAGCCGTGGAATTGTACGTTCCCTCTAATCCATCTTCTATGATGGACTGCACTAAGTATGCTGTGGCTGTTAATAACAGACCCTCATCTGATCTTTCTGGCGCTAACTATCTCTAGCTAACTCTCCTATTCTCTGACTTTCCCAAACTTTCTCAAACATCCCTTTTCCAAACTTCCCCAAAGTTTTTGTGGCTTCCTGACCTTTGGCCAACACAAACTACCGTGCCTTCCACGCCCGCTCAGGGCGCTTCTCCCTCACACGCATCGAGCCCCAAACACAGACTTCTGCCCCACCCCTCGCACTCCCGCGTGTATTTTGGGTGCACCACCGAAATTCATGCAACTGGTGTTCTCGCATACAATCAGTGTGTAGGCTGCTGCTGCTCCTGCTGCTGCGAGTCTCAGGCTAATTAAGGTTCCTGTGCTAAAACACCACAATTTTTCTTCTCGTTTGGCGGCTGGTCTCCTTGGCTTTTCTTTTTCTTAATTTTTCGTTGCCTTTCAGTTTTTCAGCTTTCTTCCATTATCAGCTTCCTTCATCACCCCTCAAGCTATTTGGGTCTCCGCATCGATAGCCCAGATCAAGAAAAAGAAACGGCCCACCTGGGACCTCCGGTATTACTAAGTATAGTTTCAAGTGCCTATATCCGCACCGGATCTCCGGCCCTCCAGATCCTCCCTCACGGCCCTCCCACTTCCTTCAATCTGATATATTTCGGCAATTTACTTTTTTTTCACTTTACAGCTGCTGATCCGAGCTTATTTCCAATGGTGCCGTCGATCTCCACCCTATATCCATCTTCGGACCCCCACCGGCCTGCGGCACTAGCGTTGAAATTGAACCCAGAGGTGTTGCAGCAGTTCCGCAATCTCCATCGAGCACACACCACGCCAAAACTTGTGGTCAAAGACGGGAAATTCGTATGTACTCCATTGATCCAGCCTTAATGGTGGCTTCTGGGCCAAATCTCAAGAAAATGGGTAAACCTCGACTTCTAACAAATGATCCATTGCACGCACCCAAGTCAAATACTAACCTTTCTAGCTGGTGAAATTCTCCGAGTCGCTCATATTTCCATGTTCGGAATCCCCCGAAACTCTTCGTCTTGATATCTATTCCCCTGCATCCTCTTCTTTCGTCGAAACTAACCATAATGGAGCCCACAAAACCCTTGATTATCACTTCACAGGCACGGTCACAAACAGGCTCAATATTCTCAGTGATCCAAAGCAAATCAAGGAGCACTCACGGGTCCTGGCGGCTACCGAAACGCCAGCTCTACCCCCTGCGCAGGGCACAAAAACGCTGCATATATCTCCTGATCGTTTGACCTCTGTTGATCTGGATGCATATATCCTAACATCCGCAGACTCAGACTCGGAACGAACTGCAAAATTCATCTCGTTTCTTGCTTTGGGCCCAATGACAAGAACCGATGTCGAGAACAAACTCCATCTTGCAAAAGGCTGCACAGCTAGTGAGATTGACCATCTATTTTCCACGCATACCCAGCCATTCTTAAGGAAAGATTCCTTTACTGAGGGCGATGTGTACCCCCTTCTAGCGCTGAGCGATCCCATCGAAATCTCATCGCAAATGCTGTATGTGATCCTAAAAGACAAGGCTTACAAGGAGTTACGGCCCTGGCAATGGCCCACCTACTCTGAATTTGAGCGACTGCTCATCATTGATAACTGTAATAAGGCGTTGACTCGGCTCGGGTTTCTGGAAACTCATCCGCTTCGGCTCCGTATCGTTGAACGCTCGAGCCCTGCTCGAAATGTGAAGAAATCGACCAGTTTGGGTGGAGGACTTCTCATTAGCAGCACGAAGAAACTCCATTCCCCCATAAATCAAGAGCATATGGCGTCTGGCCCGGGATCGCCAGTCTTTCAGGCGTCTCACACCGCACGAGCGTCGACGGAATCGCCTAAAATGGCCAGCGAGGCCCGCAAAAGATTTGCCGAGAAGGGGAGAAAAGCGGTACGTTCTCCTATGCGACAGGAAGATACTACTCGGGGCAAAAACAGCGTGTCTGCTTTGGTGCTGTCTCTGTCTTCAGATGATGAGAAACACATGAGGAACCCTTCATCTTCAGTTAGAGAAAAACGCTATAGTAACACAAGTTCTCAAAGCAACAGCAGCGTGAACAGCAACACAAATTCATACACACTGCCCTCTTCCATCAACGACGAAGTACATCTGGATCCAAGCGACCACGATACAAAGCCACTGACTACAGTCAAGGCAGCGGCGTCCCTTCCCACCAGGCCCTCAAGCTCGTTCACAAACCACGAAAAGAAGCAGCAGTACTACGCTCAGCTTGCAGACAAATTCCGTCAGTCGTATAAAGAGTATGAGCGTCTCCATAAGCAATTGAGCAAGGATTCTCGAAAAAACTCCCATACCGAAAAAAAGAAGAGCCTCGTGAAGCTCTTCGAATTGCATAACACCCTTTCTGAATGGAAAAGGCGTCTTTGGGACTACCATAACGAGAACAACATGGCCGAGGGCGTCATGAATCTTTCAAAACACCGAAAACTGAATTCTTTGTCGAAGATTAGCACCCTGGCTCCACTGACATCTAAGATCTCCAGTTTGGAAAAATTTCCAAACCAGATTGGTAACCCAAATCTTCGTGATACAGATTATACCCGGAAACATCACTTTCCCGAGCGACAGGTTCCGGTGAATCCCAAATTTACTTTAGACTACTAAGTTCGAGAAGATAACGGTTCCCGATGTTTTAAGGGTGTTTATATGTTTTCTCCCTGTGCCAAACCTTTCTTACTCACCTTAGAAATAGCTGGCATAGAGCTACGGAGGCACACAATAAATACCCACAGCCACAGCGGCGATATGAAAAAATCAGATTTCTTACAATTATGTATGTTCAAGTTTCCGAATCTCTAAGCTGTACGGTTGTGCTCGGAAAATAGTCTCATGAAAATTTTGTTTGGCTTTAAATACGTGTGCCCCATGTATTTTGAAAGAACCCCAGGATTGTGCTCATGACTTTTCTTCATAAAAATAGTCGAAAAATCAACAGACAAATTAATCGTTGTGCCATGATATGAGCAGAATCTTAAAGAAACGAATCACACTGTAGACTTTTTCGAACGGTATCTCCAAGGATAACTCGTATTTCAATACAGCAGAAAGCGGAAGGATAATGGCGTTATGGGACAAAGATTCTCTCAACTGGAAAATCTTGCTTTTTGCTTGAGAGTGACTAATGCGAAATGAGGGAAGCCCATAGAGAATGACCTTCTACATTCTTCATGGGGAGTCGGATAAAGCTGAGCTATGAGTCTTTGGTTCGGTGTACTCTCGCGTCAAGTACGCTGATTGAAATGTTTTTGTGCCTTAGAAACAACTTTCTATACAACAGAGTCCAGTATTCTGAAGGTTTCAAGTCATGAGAATTCTTTCGTCGGAGCAGTTGATTGATGAAACAATAGGGGTTAGACTTGATATGTGGAAGGACAGAAACCCCAAGCGTGAAATTTGAGATCGTTGTCATCGAGGCAGTTGAATGATGAAACAATACGGGTTAGACATGCTATGTGGAAGGACATAAACCCTAAGGGTACGTGAATATAAGCGAAAGACTGATGGTATGTGGACGGTCTTCCTGGGTGGGTGGGATTTACATAGATGTAGAAAGTATAGTTAAATGTCGTCTTTTAGTGAAGAAGCAAATCTAGTGGCTAGGTAGCTGAAATCCATTGCAGCACAAGCTTTACAATACAATTGCATTATACGAAGAGATGTCAGCACAAAGTTATTATTGAAGACAAGACCATCAATTTTGGGAGCTCGGTATCACAAAGGTTGAAGCCACTGGGTGCTCTAAACACTATCATCCACACAAGCCACAGGAACAATATATCTAGACACCTTTATAGAAAGAAGTGCAATTCTTTTGAGTCGTTCAGTTTATTCTGATAAAGGCAGAGCAAACCTGAAAGCATTATAACGAATGCTTTAACAAATTCACCTAACGCTGCGTTACCATACCATCGATACCATACCTGCTAAATGTCAACAAGATTACTGCTAGCATTTCATGCAACACTAAAAAAGTTAGAATTGCCGTTGCCTACAACATATGTAAGACGAGGTCGCTTGGAGGTCATACGGTTCATTTATGAGAAAACTTTCGTCCAAAAAAATGCCAGATACCAATCTCGTCTATCTGTTTCCTTGGATTGAAACAGAAATGATTTGCTGACAAAAATTTTTGCAAAGTGCAGCAAATGGAACAATGCTAAAAGTTGACTGAACCTTCGACAGCAAGGTACACCACAGCCCAATACCTTCTGCTAATAATGTGTATGAGAAGACTTGAAGTTCGAACCATGTATACGTCGCATAATCATTAATTAAGTATTGCAAATTTCATTTGTCCAACTTTTAAAAAACACTTCCGAAACAGCCACATGTAAAATGAAATTAGAACTCCATTACTGCTTAGCTCACAAATATTAGATGTAGCAGTAATTATTGGTGATAGTAATTTGGATGTAATGGTGATCCAGATGTGATAGTGAGTTAGATGTAATATCAGTTTTGATGACGTAGTACTTCAGATTTAATAGTAACAGAGATGTAACAGTGATTCAGATTTAAAAGTAATACAGATGTGACAGCAATTCAGATTCAACAGTAATTTAGCTTTAACAGTAATACAGATGTAACAGTAATTCAGATTTAACTGTAATACAGATGTAACAGTAATTCAGATTTAACAGTAATTTGTTGTGATAGTGGTTCTGATTTAATATTAATTCAGATATAGCAGTATGTCTGATTTAAGTGTAATTCAGATGTAACAGTAATTCAGATTTAACTGTAATTCAGATTTAACTGTAACTCAGATTCAACAGTAATACAGATGTTACAGTGATTCAGATTCAATTGTAATTCAGATGTAACACTGATTCAGATATAAGAGTAATTCAGATGTAACAGTAATTACTTGTGATAGTAATGACAGGCCTACCTCTAGGCTCTTACCATGCGATACTGTAGGGGTACTGTAGTCAGCTTCTGTCGGGCTTCCATCGTACCTTTCCTATTCCAGCAAAGTAGATATCATAAGCAGAATACGTCATTTCTGAGACTCTGATCATCATATTGGCACTGTCATTTAAGTAAAAATACAGCTTTCGGCACCATAACAGTATCCAAAGCCCAAAATTAGCAAGAAGAATAGTGTTTTTACCACCACTCTACTTTCATCCCAAAACATGAAGTGCGCGCACGTCTCTTCATGGACCGTTCGTTTCAATTCTACGTGTATGGACCAGGCCAGGTTAAGAGAAAACAAGCGATAGAAAGTAACAAGAAACTTTCGTTCCACGAAATCAAAAAAATAGACCATGTCTGCCACGCCGGTCATGAAAGATGAAGAGGAGGATCACATGACCTTAGTGTCGTCGCCAGGAGCCACGAATGATGAGAACGAGAATGACAACGAGAATGAAACCGAGAATAATACGCCAAACTCATCTAGAGGCAAGACCAGCACCGCCAGTGGACACGATAGCAAGCGGCAAAAAACGGGAACCAAGAATGGGAGCGCGTCCAATGCCGAAAAACCCGGCCCCAAAAGACCTTCGGAGGAAGTTCTACAAAGAAGACGAGAAGGCCGGATCAAGGCGGCGGCAACGATTGCACAGAACTTGAAAAAGACCGGGATCGGCCGATTTGAGGAAGAAAATGGGTTTGCACTCACGAGCGTGAAGACAATTCCATTGATCAACCAGAAAAACTACTTTGCCGACTACTTAAAGAGAGACGACCAGATCACGGTGATTCGTAGTTGGAGGAACGAAAAACAGAAGGAAACCGAGCCTAAAAGCGCCGGGTCAGATACAAAACGATCGGCGCAGGACAATGACGACGACGAAGATGACGAAGACGAAAATGATGACGACAACGAGAATGAGGCCAATTCGGGAAAGGCAAAAATGGGCGACGACACTATCGTCATCCAGCCTGGGTCGCAGTATATGAGAATCGGCCGCGCAACCGATAGTTTCCCAACAGAGGTGCCCATGGTAATTGCGATTCCAACTGATGGTGTGAGGAAGAATCAGGGGAATCAAGAAGGCAAAGTATATGCGGTGATTCCCGAACGTGTAGAATACGAGGATGGCGACTACGACTTTGGGGAAAAGTTCACGTCGATGAAAACAATGGTGACGAAGGACTTCAAGGCGCGAATGCGGTTTTACAAGCGGAGAATGATGCCGAACTCGCGAGAATCTGCGGCAAACTTCAACAAAAACCAGAAACCCGAGATCGTTCCCGACAACAGCGACCCCGACTTCAAGGAGTTCTTTGATCCGAAAGACCTGCTTTTGAAAACCAAAGACTTTTTTGCTGGAAATGACGCGCTCAAGCTTCCCCTTAGTGAAGACTTCACATCCTGGAGACTCCGGTATCCGATCGTCAGCGGCACGTTTAACCAAGAGCAGGAAGATTATAGTTCGCAGCAGGAATTCATCTGCGACATCACCAGAATCACTTTAGAAGCTTTGAAGGCAATAAACATCGCTGCCGCTGACCTGCCCAAATACAAGTGTCTTCTTATCATACCCGATTTCTACGACAAAGAGGTGGTCGAAGCATGGGTCGACATCTTGTTGAAACTGGTGGGTTTTGACCGCGTGAGTATAATACAAGAGGCAGTTGCCGCCACATTTGGTTCTGGGTCCTCGTGTGCCTGTGTGGTGGACGTTGGCGCTCAAAAGACGACCATTTCATGTGTTGACGAGGGCATGATCATCAACGACTCGAGGGTCAGTTTGGACTTCGGGGGCGATAATATCACCGAGACATTCACCAAACTACTCTTACAACAAAACTTCCCGATCCAGGACATAAATCTTTATGACCGCAACGACGACTGGGAGCTAGCCGATCGCTTGAAGAAAAACTTCTGTACTTTTGACGACGCCGACATTGCAGTGCAGTTATACAATTTTTACCGCCGAAAAGCTGGTGGCAAGACGGAAAAGTACAATCTCAAAGTCTTCGACGAAGTTATGCTCGCCCCTCTTGGGTTATTCCACCCTGGCTTATTTGATCTTTCGGCAAAAATAAGGAGTAAAAGCTTGTTTCCTGAATCTTACGATCATTACACCGGAGAGCCCAATAATCCATTTTCAAAGGCCCAAGAGAACTTGGTTAATGGAAAGGGCTTCACGGAAATGGCCGATGAAGATTTGTTATTGAAAATCATGGAGGATAGGCAGATCTTCAAACAAGCCAATGCCGCCTATGGGAAACCCGTGCCGAACAGAGCCGGCTCTACGGAAGATTCGAGAAAAAGCTTTGCTGTTCCTTTAGATAAGGCGATCATCGAGTCCATCACGAACGCAGGTATAGCCACTGATTTCAACAAAGCCAAAAAGTTATACGATAACATCCTCGTCGTCGGTGGCGGGCTAGCAAAGTTTCCTGGCTTTGACATGTTGCTCAATGATAGAATCAATATCTGGCGGCCTCGGTTCTTATCTACATCCACCTTAGATGATATTTTAAGTTACGTTGGTAAAGAAAAGGAGAGGTTGGAGATAAAGAAGAAGCAATTGATCAATGAAGCCAAGACCAAGAAGAAAGATAAAAAGAAAGACGCACAAGCAGCCGAGGAAATCGAATTATCTGAACAAGAATTGAAGAAAATTGACGCAGAGACTGCTCTCACCATTGACCTCGAAAAAGCAGACGCCGTTGCTGACGACGGATCCGTTATCGCGGTGAACGTCCTTCCATCTCCAAAGGAGCTAGATCCACAGTTGATTTCCTGGAAGGGTGGCAGTGTCTATGGACGGTTGAAAGTGATAAATGAGATGTGGATTACAAGAGAGGACTGGGATACTTTGAATTCAAGGTGCCTCTACTACAAGACTCTATTCAACTATTAAGAAGGCTTTTTGTGAAGTTGGAGGCAAGCTGTGTCTCGATTGATACTTGACCGAAAAGGTCATTGCAACTGCGACGTGCTTCAAGGGAACCACGGGAAATTTGCAACAAGCGCACTCGAGGAGATGTAGAGATCATAAATATCTAGATCAGTAGCTTACCGCACCCATTCTGAATGTTCTGGGCCTAGTCAATATTCTTGCTGTTGCTGTCATTTCCTTTGCTGCTGCTGTCATTTCTTTTGCTGATGCTGTCATATCTTTGACGGTAGTGTCAGTCGCTCTTCTAAAAAGCTTCAAATTTTTGAATAACATTTTCCACAAGAAAAGATTGCTGGGCTACTTAGAACTAGATCCTTCATTTGGGGACTTATGGAGGCACTCGACATCTTAATCCACACAAGGAGGAAAAAGAAGAACAAAAACAAGAGAAAAGAAATCAAGTGATGTGTTTAATGAGACTAGATGTGTCACCTAAATCACCAAAGTTGAATGTAAACGGATCTTTAAGTAAATGAGATGAAAACATCGACAGAACCTAACGGGACATGTTGACAAAACCTTCCTTCTGGGGCTAAATTCCTTCATGCTCTGTGAAAATTCGGAAATTTTCACATGGTCAAACTCAAGCCCACTGGTGATTTCAATCCTGCTTACTAAATCTTGCTTATTCTGAGAATTCCAGAAAACACTTTGCCACGAAGATTTGCCACGAAAGATAATGAGAATGAACTCGCGCATTGTACATCTTTTCAAATCCGAAGACTCTTACCAAGAACATAAAAGCCTTATTATGCTCGTGACTATCTTAAATGTGAATGTGTCATCATTATGTACCAAAATGAGCATGTTGTAATAGTTTCAAATGAATGATACAAAAAGATCTCATATAGTAGTGGATCCCAGGGTCTTGGCTTGAGATACCTGGTGGTGAGCCTCTTTCGCAGAATAATTTGCAGACTACCCTGAAGACTTTTGAATTGAGACAGAATTCAAGAAGAAGTATATGAAGTTATTAGATATCATTGACCCGTTATTAATATATAAAAAAGCAAGTTGCATGGAAAGTATTTGATTCTACTTGAATAAACCTAGAAAGGGAATCTTGAGCAGGCATCCACCAATTAAAAACTCCATTTAGTTCACCCACTATTCTCCCACTATTCTCCCACTATTCTCCCAATATTCTCCCACTATTCTCCCAATATTCTCCCACTATTCACCACAGACGTCGACTTCACGAAATAGTGATGACCTAAATTCTCGCCGTTTAGTGTAAAATCATGATTCGAAAAATGTTGGTCTTTTCTACACAGCTTATTTTTATGGCCATCGATAACGGGTGTGGTTTATCAACTAGACTTGCCTGCGCATTGCATGGCCCGGAGGAACACGGGCACTCGAGCGAACCTCGGCCTCAGACACCTTGACTAAGGGAAAAAGGCTTCTTATTGACCAGACGAGCGCGTCAAGTCGGGTCTGGTGGAGCTTGGTGTACGGGTGTATTCCTGGCGGAGACTATACGCCCGATGCTCACAAAACATGCGAGTTGCGGTAAGCTCAAAAACGTTTTTCAGACATAGAAACTCTAGGCTTTCTTCTTTTGGAACCCCCGAAAAATCAACACCCAAGCTCTTTTTTCGAATCTATAAAATGTTGTCTAAGCAATTTGCCCGTGGTTTTGCCTCGACCCCAGCTGCCAAGAACTATGCTGCCACCATCAAGAACTTGAAGGTGACCAAAGATACCAAGGTTATCTACCAAGGTTTCACCGGAAAGCAGGCGACTTTCCACGCCGAACAGGCAATCGCCTACGGCACGCAAGTTGTTGGAGGTACCAACCCAAAAAAGGCAGGCTCCACCCATTTGGACAGACCTGTTTTCGCCACAGTGAAGGACGCCATGAGAGACGCTGGTGCCACTGCCACAGGGATCTTTGTGCCTCCTTCGATTGCCGCCAAGGCCATTGAGGAAGCCATTGAGGCCGAGATCCTGTTGGCTGTGGCCATTACTGAAGGAATTCCCCAGCACGATATGGTTAGAATTGCCCAGATCTTGAAGACTCAATCCAAGACCAGATTAGTCGGACCAAACTGTCCAGGTTTGATTGCTCCAGACCAGTGTAAGATCGGAATCATGCCTTCGCACATCCACCAAAGAGGTAAGATCGGAATCATTTCGAGATCCGGAACATTGACTTACGAGGCCGTTGCACAAACCACGCAAGTCGGCTTGGGTCAATCATTGGTCATTGGAATGGGCGGTGACCCATTCCCAGGAACAAACTTCATCGACGCGTTGACTTTGTTCTTGAAAGACCCTGAGACTGAGGGTATTATCTTGATCGGTGAGATCGGTGGTACTGCTGAGGAAGAGGCTGCTGAGTTCTTGAAGCAACACAACTTGACCAGACCAGAGGGTCCTAAGCCAGTTGTTTCTTTCATTGCCGGTGTCTCTGCTCCTCCAGGTAGACGTATGGGACACGCCGGAGCCATTGTTGCCGGGGGAAAGGGTGACGCCAAGTCCAAGATTGCCTCGTTGGAGTCTGCTGGTGTTGTTGTCGAAAAGTCTCCTGCTAGATTGGGTAACTCCTTGTTGCAAGAGTTCAAGAACAAGGGCTTGTTGTAAGCGTTGTGTTCTATTCCTTAAAATATATACGATAGAACTACATGATACATTTTTTTCGCCTGGTTTTTCATCCGTCGCCGCATATCATTTTCCGCGATCTTTTTCTTGAATTGTAAAACTCAATTAAAACGTACTCCAGCTAAAATGCTTCCGTGCGACTCGTATCTTTTGGATAGTGCTGGCCTGAGAACCATCCACCTTTTTAAATTTTGAGAGATTTTGATAATCGATAAAGTGGAGTTTAATTAAAAAGCCCGTAGTTGATAATTTTCAAACTTACAATACATAAAAATTATTCTTGTCAGGTTTGATAATAGGTTCCGAAGATTATTTTGGGGTCACTGAAGACATCAAGGTTCGCGCACGACCGTTAAAAAAATACAGAGCGATCCTCCACACTAGTCCCTTTGTTCAGAAAGCCGGACAAGCATGTTTGCGTTTTCAAGACTTATAAGGCCTAACCCCGCATTCAGGCTCGTGTCTGCTAGCCCCAGGGCATTTTCCTCATCTGCATTTGCATTCAAAACCAACACATCTACTCGGACTAAGGAGAATGTTCATGACCTAGAGACGTTTTTCAAGTTGATTGGCAGAGATACCTTGGAGCATCTCGATACGTTTGACGGCGATTTGAATAAGTTTCTTGGCTCCACATCGAAACAGTTGAAAGCTCACGGAATCGACGTGTCCACGAGAAGGTATATGTTAAGATGGAAACACAAGTTTGTCAATGACTTGGAGCCCTTGCGAGAACACAAAAAGGGCACGAAGAAGAACGGTGGAGAAAGAAAAGCCAAGGCTGTCAAAGCAAAGAAGATTGCGCTTGCGAGAGCAGATGAGAAGGAGCGGTTTATTGCAGAAGAGTTGGAGGCCGAGAGAAAGGGCGAGAGACAGTTCTAGGTTCTGAATATGTATATAGCACAATGGAAATTCACTACCAAAATCCAGGAGGAAGTCTTTTACTTTCAAAAGTTCGCTATTACAATTAAGCCGAGGATCAGCGGCTTTCTTGTTCGGGAGAATCTGACATTCGATGAGTGGTTGCGTCCTCTTGCCTCAGAAGGACAATTAGTCTTCGACCCTTGAGGCACAATTCCCAAACAATTGGGTTGATTTTGGTAAACAAAATATTTCATATTTATCGACTTCGCTCCTAGTGGTTAAAGGGATATCTTCTTGTCTGTCAAAAGCGGCCACTTTAGCTGCCCTGCTTAGCAGAGCTCTCCACAGAAACTGACGACTGGTACTAATTAACTCAACATATTTAATATGTAAGATTCCATTTAGACCATTTCAAAGTGGACGAATTTTTTTTTACCTCTTTCACTTATAATGGTCGTTTAAGAAATTATCAATGTAAGCAATTAGCTAATGGATGTTCATTTAGTGTTGCTGTCAATCACTAAAAAAAGGACTAGTTCTGACGAAAAGCTTAGAATTAAAATAATCTTCGCACCCGAAACAAATTCACTTACACGATTTCGGACAGGTAAAAATCGTATCCTTGTAAAATTAGGGTAAACGAATATCAGTCATCCTCAAGTCTGAAAATTTGCTAAGCGCCAGGGAAAAAAATGAAACTTACAGTATTCAACCTGTTGGTAGCGATTTATTGGCAGATGGTACGATACAGCAGTGGGGCAGTGAGCGGTGACTGGACACGTTATCAAGACGCACATGCACTACCGCGACTTCGAGTCCAATTCTATAAAGTAGTGGGGTTTCCACCTCGTTCTCCACTCCTTTTCTCCTTTTGATAGTGAAACACACGGATCAATGATGAAGACCTTTTCAATTCTTGCAATTCTCGTGTCATTGTTTGCGTTTTTCAGATTGACATCTGCCGCAGCCGAGGTGGCAACCAACCCTCCAATCACCAATAAGGTGTACTTTGATGTCGAGCAGGATGGCGTGAGTCTTGGCAGAATCACCATTGGATTATTCGGCACGGTTGTTCCCAAAACCGTGGAGAATTTCAGACAGTTGGCTGTGTCCCAAGACTCATCTTTCGGGTACAAGGACTCGATTTTCCACCGGGTGATTCCCAACTTCATGATCCAGGGCGGTGATTTTGAGACCGGCAAAGGGTTCGGCGGCAAGTCGATCTATGGCAACAAGTTCGAGGACGAGAACTTCAACTTGAAGCACGACAGAAAGTACAGATTGTCTATGGCCAATGCCGGCAAAAATACTAACGGCTCGCAATTTTTTATCACCACTGCTGTCACCTCGTGGTTGAACGGCGCTCACGTTGTGTTTGGCGAAGTTATTGACGGGTTTGAGGTCGTGGACAAGATCGAGAAGACCAAGACGGACCGTGGCGACAGACCAGCCAAGGAAGTGAAGATTGTTGCCAGCGGTGAGTTGCCTGTGGGATCCGGCAAGTCTACCGGAAAGGATGAGCTTTAGATTGCTGCGAAAGCCTTGCTTTGTATGATTGTTTTAGAAATACATCGATTTGAGAATCTAGAGACATGCCGACAAGCAATTACTCGTCGTAGTTCAAGTTCAACTTGAGACCGAGTTGCTCGACGGTGCTGCCTTTGCCGTATAGGGGAATATCGTCAATATATATGCTTTTTTCGTTGGAGTTTCCATTCTCGGAAGATTTAACCACACTGTTGAGTAGACTGTCGAATTCCGCCGCCAGGATTTCTGCCGAAAGCCCCCCGAAAGAATCTGCCATGACTCCAGACAGCCCGGCATCTGATGTGCCCGTAGTTTGTGCCACTGTGCCTGGATTTGACGTCGCTGTGGGCGTGCCTACGAGCCCAGATACGCCCGAGGATACTTGTGCTGTTTTTCCGCCTACAGAAGAGACGCCATTCGCGCTGTTTTCGCCCGTTTCGCTCGGGTAAGTATGGCCGCCTTCGCTGATGCTGAAAGTGGTCATCTTATTGAGCAAAGACAACAGGTTTTTCATCGAAAGCACCGTTGAAAGAAGCCTTGCCGAGAGAACATCGTAGATCATTGGACTCTGATATACGTTGGCCCCTATGATATAATAGTCATGCTCAGTAACTGTGTTATAAGGGTCTACCCGGCGCTGTTTCCGTACGACCCAAAAGTCGGGCTCCCGCACAAACGCCACTATGAACTCCGTGCCGACCATCTCAGTCAATTTGGTCTGCAAGTATTTCTGGGGGTGGATCCCGGGCGGAATTTGCTGGAACTGGAATTGCATTCGAAGCACTTGGTTATTAGACGTGCGGTCGTAGAATGGCGACTCGGAAAAGTAATCTAACACGTTGCCCGTATGTAGACCAAACTGCTGGATCCACTCGGGCGACTTCCACTGAATTTCATCCAAGGGCTCCGACGACATAGTGAGCGGATGTGTTTGATTTTGTGCGAGACCTGTGATGAATTGTCGGTCACTGCTTGAGCTACCCATAACTCAAAAGTGAGTCTTTATCTGGACAGACCTGCAGAGATGAGGCCACGGTCCATCTGTTGCATCTTTACCCCATAGATTAGGGTGGATTACTTTGAAGGGAAGGGGGGCAATTCAAACAAGCACAGAATAAGAAATTATATGATTTGAAAGGATTATACGATAAGTCTTATCTAGTCGAATCTACAATTTCTGTTGCCAAAATTGGCGTATCTCCTTCAGCCAATTTCAGCCATTTCAGCCATTGCAGAGAATGCTGCGAAAGAGCCAGCTACCAGAGACATCATACTTTAACGGACTGTCCACTTAAGGGCACCGACCGCGAAACACTGACGCGTCACGAGCCTTTCATTAATGAGTCTATTTTAATAAATTCAATTCGAGAAGCAAAGTTATTAAGAAGTAATTAGTCACGTGATATTACTCCGGCAGATCAAGACTCCATGGGCTGGATTTTTGGAATCTTCACATGAACTCAGGCAGTTTTCCCGCTTTGACAAAAGTTTGGTTGACAGCTAGCACTCTGCGGACCAATGGCAAGTTAATGGCAAACTTAGATCAAGGCATTCTATAACTAACAAGAATCGCGTTTGTGTATCTGACAAAAATTGCTCTTCTATAGTTTCTTCTTCTTACAAAAATGAGACCGATTTGCTCGACGAGTCTTTTCTGGAATCATGCCTGTTGCTTCAAAACCTAAGTGATAATATCCACCGCCGTCGGCCAGTCATCCAATTTACGCAAAGCTCCTTTTTGAATTTTACTGTCTTGAGGTATTCGCAAGAATGGGGGGCTGAGTAGTTTGAGTGGATGGGAATATACCCAACGGCGTCGCCTCGTTCGGCTTTCTTGAGGCGTCATAACGAGTCTCGAAAACTTTGAAAATCATCTATGGGAATGACCCCTGATGATGGTCTTTGGTACGACACGTGATATCGATCCGTGGTATCGGTCTGTGAAAATGACCCCTGATAATGATCCTCGACAATGGCTCTGGTCGTGGCAGGATGCACTTAATATGACATTATTCATCTCGCTTTACGGCCAGCAGATGTACATACGAATAGGGAGACGCCCAAAACCCCAAACACACTTTCTTCAAATTACTTCCTCGCATCTACTACTCATATGAGGAAGTATCGAACTTTGTCAACTCGTCGCGCAACCATGCGGCCTCTTTAGCCATCTCGTCCTCGGAGCGAGGATGTCTATGTTCGTCGGGAGTCGAGATAAACCCCGGAGAGTTGCGGAATTCGGTTTTTCTAGCAAAGAAATCCTCATAGGCCGCAGCCAAGTCCAAATCCTCGAGGTGTTTGTGGATACTATCGTCGTGTACATCGTTCTTAAACCGAGGGATAATGTGCGTGTGGAGGTGCGGCACGGACTGGCCAGACTCGGGGCCGTCTTGGATCGCCAAATTGAGCGAGTCCGCTTTGTAGACTTGGCTGATAAGGCCCTGGATCATCTGTAACGACTTCATATAGTCTTGGCCTTCGGTCAAAGTCAAGTCGCCAAAACGAAGCACACTTGTACGAAGAGGAACCACGAGAACATGGCCCGGCACCAACGGCTTAAGGTTGACGAGAGCATACGTATATTTGGATTTGAAAAAAACCTGCGAGTCCACTGCAAACTTGTAAAAAAGCACTGGATCCTTCATGTTGAGGTTTTGGAGTGCGAAGATTTTGAGTTCATCCACCTTTCGTATTGGTGCTTTTCTGTTCAAATAGAATGTAATTGAATGCTGGAGAGTTCTGGCGAGACACGTGTTCCACGCGCACGTTTCGCGCACGCGGGCTCGGTTATTTAGGTTCCGCAGGTTTGTTTATGTTGTTGGATGTGACGCAATTTAAACACTGAATCTTTGAAATTTATGTGTGTCATAGATTCAGGATCTTTAGGCGGAAAGTTGACTATAGCAAAAAACTAGCTACGTATTTCAGATTTCAATTTTCATCAATGCCAATGAAGGTGCTCTTTAGTTAGACTTTTGCTGTTTCCCGGGCAGAGCAGATTTGTAATAATATATACATGGAAGATTGCCGACTCGTAAAACATTCACCCAATTTTTTTTATCAAGAGTGGAATAGTGGCAAACGAGATTTTGGGGCTGAAGTTTGATATGTACGCGTACGTTTGAGAGACTTTTGCTGGTACAGCACCCCGAATCTTTAGCACTGCAGCTACATTGAGACTATCAGTTAAGAAAGGATCGAATAGTGATTGCTCTGGAGGGATGGGCTTTACGATTTTTGACGATACTTGTGAATCCCCTCATTTGTGATTCAAAAATGAGGTCCCAAGATGCGACTTTGAAATGACACTCTGGAATGAGACCCTAAATTGTCCAGACCGTATTAATGTTTCTTGTTTTTATTCACTACTTGGTGAGGATGGAAAGTATCTATAAAATGCAACTGGTGGCTCACGGAGCTCTAAAATAGTTCCACTTTTTCCATCGCCTGATCTGGCATGGCGCAATGTCTCGGAAACAAATCAGAGCCGAATCCGCAGCATCTTAGCAACCAAGTAAGCAGGCTAGCAGATTACTTGTTGACCTTACCGAAGTACTCCTTCGAGGAGTCAGGAGTTGGCTTAATGGTCTCGGAGCCGGCTTGCCAGTTGGCTGGGCACACCTCACCGTACTTCTCAGTGAATTGGAAGGCCTCAACCAATCTCAAGGACTCGTCAACGGATCTACCGACAGGCAAGTCGTTGATGGTGATTTGTCTCAAGGTTCCCTTAGGGTCGATCAAGAAAATACCTCTCAAGGCAACACCCTCCTCCTCGATCAAGACACCGTAGTCCTTCGACAAGGTGTGGTTGGTGTCAGCAAGCAATGGGATATCGACTGGACCCAAGCCTCCGTCTTGTCTGGGAACTTTGGTCCAGGCCAACAAGGAGTACTCGGAGTCGGTGGACGCAAACAAAACTTGCACGTCCTTCTCGGCAAACTTCTTGGCGGCTTCAGAGTAGGCAATGATCTCAGTTGGGCACACAAACGTGAACGCCAATGGGATGAAGGCCAACAAAACCCACTTACCCTTGTACTGTTCCAAAGAGATGTCTTCGAAAACACCGTCGACAACGGCGGTCTTCTTGAAGGATGGGGCTGGCTTTTGGATGACGGCAGACATTGTTTCTTATTTGTTTGTAGATCTTTGGACGTAGACTGTTTGTGAGTTTTGTAGATTTGAATGGATCTGGGATCTGAAATTGCAGAGGGGGGATCCACAGTATTTATATTCCCGCGTTTAGTCAGCGAGGCAGATCTAGACGGGCCGCTTTCTTGCCGTATTGAGACAATCTCGGCGCGCGGTGCAGGGAGTCGGATAATTGGCCTCAAGGTTCCAGAGCTTGCTCTCTGACAAATCCCGGAAAAACTACACCTAAACCCCGAGATTTTTCTTGGTATTACTGTACGTCGAATATTTATCACGTAAAAACGGTATTGAGCCAAAATCCGAGATGATTCGGAGATATTTCTGGCCAATTGATGGGGTGAGACATTTATCAGAATGTCGGCGAGCCACAGTTTTTTTCCGCCGTTCGAGCCACGCGGTTCCTTTGAGATCCGCGGCCCACCTTAGAAGACGAAAGAATAATTTGATAACCACCACCTGTCTCAGTGAGGGGGCTGCTGCTTAGTGAGCTGGAGTTCTGGATTCTCTGTTTCCGTAACTGAAACCGTGCACGCGTTGGAACGTGGGACATTTCATTTGCTTGCAGAGTGTGTATTATTTGGTCATTCAGGTTTTTGTTTACCTCTATTGGTTTGACTTTTCTTTTATAAAATTACTTCTTTTACTTGTTATGCATATTTACATCTTCTCTGGCCTCAATCTCATGTGAATACCTCCAGGAATCCCCAATAAATGTGTTCCGGAATCGTTCGATGAACGTGTTTAGGAATCCTTCAATTAACGTGCTCAGGAATTCCCCAATTAATGTGTTTAGGAATCCTCCAATTGATATCTCCAGAAATCCTCCAATTAACGTGTTCAGGAATCTCCCAATTGACATCTTTATGAATTCGCCAATTGATATCTTTAGGAATCCCCGAATAATGTGTTCAGAAATCCTCCAATTAACGTGTTTAGGAATTCCCCAATAAATGTGTTCCGGAATCGTTCGATGAACGTGTTTAGGAATCCTCCAATTAACGTGTTCAGGAATTCCCCAATAAATGTGTTCAGGAATCGTTCGATGAACGTGTTTAGGAATCCTTCAATTAACGTGTTCAGGAATTCCCCAATAAATGTGTTCAGGAATCGTTCGATGAACGTGTTTAGGAATTCTCCAATAAACGTGTTCAGGAATTCCCCAATAAACGTGTTCAGGAATCGTTTGAAGAACGTGTTTAGGAATCCCCCATGGACATCTTTTCGTCTCCACTAACTTCAACTTTTGCGCTACGACCATTCTAAGCGTTCAAACTGTTCTTTGCAGCTTTTTGCATGTAGCTAGTATTCCGCCACCTTTTCGTTCATTAAATGTATTTTTTCGACCAGCTTGCTCTCGATCATATCCATTCTATCGGTACTCTGAATCGTACTTCAAGCAATTAACGACGCCCAATTTCCGGCTCCGAAATTCGGAACCCCAGCGAGTCTCCGAATTGAGTGCCCTGTCGAGAGCACGCCGTGGGCCCCAATCCGTTGTTTGAATTGAGAAGCATGTGGAAATTGGCCCCATAAACTCCAGGCTCGCTTGCTTCCTCAATCGAGGGCCTGCGGCTCCATTCGCATCAGGGCGCAGAGATTCAAGACTGTAAGCTTATCATTAATATCGCACCAACTCGATGTCATTTCGATTAAATCATCTTTCTATTTTTTTTAGTCAACTCCACTCATAGTTAGTCAATTTCAGTCAGCTGTTACTCTCGTCAAAAGACAGCCTTGAAGTTTCACCCGAATACTTGCCGTTATAAGGCTGTTGTCACATGCATACTATCCCCCTTGTCTAAGGTATGGTGCGCTTTGGCCCCTGCGGCTTGCCCACTGCAGACTATAGACGGCCCAACCAAAATGAAAGAGGGCCATTATCCCCTTACCAGGGTACAGTAACCCTCTTCAAGCGTACCTTTTAATCTTTTTGGCGCACCCATTTAATCTAGTTGGCGCACATTAGAGGGATTCAAAGTACCCAAACTTGAAGGGCGCTTTTAAGTTGCGATAGATTGAAAACCTGTTAAACGAACAAGATCAGAAGAGGTAATCCCGAGGTTACCAATACAAAGTCCAGAACTCATAAATCCAAGAGGAGGGGAACAAATACCCATTGAGAATATTAGTGAGCTTTATATATTGGCGAGCCGCGGGCGCCGGCGAGTATCAGACCACAGAGAAAATCTCATCGATAAGAGAGAGAGAGAGCCACTTCTTTCTGGACCCCCGTTTTGGAGTTTTTGATATATTTTATGAATTCACACGCGGGCAACTTCTCTTATTTTTCAATGCAATTGAGGCAACAATTGAGGCAACAATTCATCCGCCAATGCAACGCGGCCTACGCTTAAGGGGAGCCCTGCCAAGCATCAGTTCCGTATTAGACGCGACCACAGTGGATTCTAACTGGAACTTGCGCGCGATTTGCAGTCAAACCTCACATGCTAGGACCGGGGCTTGGACGGATGCGTTTGCGGAAAGCTGCACAGCATGCTATATGCACACCATCATTAAGCTAGTATGGATGTAACTCGCCGAACGCTTTTGACAGAATAGCTTATCTCTGAATTCCAAAATCTGTCCGGCAAGTGTTGTTTCTCTTTTCCTTAGACGAGGCAAGCACTACTGGTAACCTATTTAAGAATCCTCCCACACTCTGCTATGTCGTGTCTAGGTCTTAGGAACTCCGCAGTCTGAAAATCTGGCTTCATTGACAAAGCGAGAGCAGGAAATATGACCAACAATATGCGATTCGCAATTAGGAATTTCTTTCGAATGTTCGTGGCCAGAAAAAATCGGTAGTTTGAGCCGAACGCAATGTATACGCCTAATTTCCAAGTCGATAGCTTCAGAAATCTCTCTGATGATTGAGAATTTCTCGATGGAGATGAGTCAGCCAGGCCTGTGAATGGAAGCCGGATGCAAAACGCCAAGTCCTTGTCCATCTCGAAGTCCAATCAACAAAACATGCGAGGCCCAAGTGGTTCTAAGATTTTGTCAAACTAGCGAGCTTTTTGAAGACATTGTTGAGTACGATTATTCCGGCTCTCGCCCCTGGCTTCAGAATTCTGCCAAGATTAAGTTTCGAATATCCGTGGAAATATAACGAAGCTGAACTCAATTATTCGCATGCATTAATGACTATGGTGCGCACCTTTATGAGGGCTGACTGTATTTTCTACAGTCGAGTCTATGTGATGTGCGAGCTGAAGGTTATTCTTATCTAGATCATAGATACCATTTACTTAATACAGGTTTTGAATTTTCCCAAAATTAGAAAGGAAGGCCACTTATACACACGACACTGTTTCACCGGCACATCACGTGACCACTGTTCACGTGTCGCGTGTCAAAAGGCCACATACGTATCGGGCTAGCAACCACCCTTCCCTGTTCACCGAACTTCACCATGGAAAAATTCGGATTTCACAAAGTGAGCAATAACCCAAAGTCGGGAAATGCGACGATCACCCATAACCAGCCGGCGGGTCAACAGCCCGTGGTGCCATATTTCAAGAAACAAATGAGAATAGAGATCGCACCGTCGAACCTGGTGGCTCTAGCCAATTTGATTGCGGTGAATCCCAATGATTTTCCTGAAATAAACGAGAGGGATAATATCTTGATCGATGGAATCTTTGTGTACGGAATCACCAAAGACCCCTCGATGAAGCCAGGCACGATTGGCTTGGCAGGGAATCTTCGTCAATGGTGCAAGACATCTTTGGGCCAGGTTGTGGAGGTCGAGTCGTATAACATTTTTGACCGCAGCCCAGACAACACCCACTATTTGGGCGAGGTGGATTTCTTGGTGGATTTCAGAAATTCATCCAAGGGATCGCCTGTCACAATCAGCGAAGACGATCTTATCAATGTCTTCCTTTCAAATTACGAGAACCAGATCTTACAGCCTTCACAACCTGTAGTTATGGACTACAAAGGCAAGATTCTTTCTGTATTTGTGTACGCATGCCAGGTGATCAATTTAAGCCAGATAGGTGAGCCCATGAGGGATATGTCGCAAGATGTCTCCACAAAAGGAATCTTGATGAAAGGTGGAACCGTGATCAACTTCTTCCCCACTGAAAACTCGTTGATCAAGTTACAGAAAAAACAAGGTGGGAAGTCTTCTGCAATGATCAACAAACCAAGAGCGAATCCTATCATCAATCCTGACTTCAAGTTGGAGAACTTGGGAATTGGTGGCTTGGATAATGAGTTTCAGCAGATTTTCCGTAGAGCTTTCGCCTCGCGCATCATTTCGCCAGATTTGGTCGACAAGTTAGGCTTGCGCCACGTCAAGGGGTTGTTGTTATTTGGCCCTCCTGGTACGGGTAAAACCTTGATTGCAAGACAAATTGGGAAAATGTTGAACGTGAAAGAGCCCAAAGTGGTGAATGGGCCCGAAATGCTTTCAAAATACGTTGGTTCTTCTGAAGAAAACATAAGAAACTTGTTCAAAGATGCAGAAGCCGAGTACAAGGCGAAGGGAGAGAACTCGCTGTTACACATCATCATTTTCGATGAGTTGGACTCGGTATTCAAGCAAAGAGGAGGCGGCAGAAGTGACGGAACAGGTGTTGGTGACAATGTGGTCAACCAGCTTTTGGCGAAAATGGACGGTGTTGATCAACTCAACAATATCTTGATTATTGGGATGACGAACAGATTGGATTTGATCGATAGCGCTTTGTTACGTCCGGGACGTTTTGAGATTCAAATTGAGATTTCGCTTCCTGATGAAAAAGGCCGTAAAGAGATCTTGTTGATTCACACAAAAAAAATGGCCGACAACAATATTTTGAGCAGTGATGTCGACTTTGATGAGTTGGCCTCTCTCACTAAGAACTTCACAGGCGCAGAGCTCGAAGGTCTTTGTAATTCTGCATCTTCCTTCGCCATCAATCAGTTCACTAAAAGTGAAAATATTGCTAAGGTCGACGAGAATATCGCCAAAATGAAGTTAACTAGAAACGATTTCTTGTTGGCGCTCAATGAGGTCAAGCCAGCTTTCGGAGTAAATGAGGATGACTTGAACATGAACTTCCCTTACGGGATCATAGAATACAACCAGAAGATCCATTCTGTGTTTGAAAGATTGAAATCCTACATAGAGCAGGTGAAACATTCCGATACCGAAAGGCTTGTTAGTGTCTTGTTGCATGGAGAGCCCGGAGTCGGAAAAACGGCAATTTCATCGATGATAGCTTTGAACTCGGAATTTCCATTCATCAAGATGCTCAGTGCCGAGAGTTTGGTCGGGATGTCGGAGGCAATGAAAATGACTACCATAGATAATGTGTTCCGAGATGTCTACAAGTCGCCATTGAACGTTCTCGTCATCGATAAAATCGAGACGTTGATCAACTACGTCCCTATTGGGCCACGGTTCTCAAATGAGATCTTACAGATGCTTATTGTCAATTTGAATAAGAGACCTCCTAATGGAAGAAGGTTGCTTATAATCGGCACCACATCCCAATTTTCGGTCTTAAAACATATGAGTTTGGTAGAAAACTTTACTAAGACAATCGAGTTAAAGAAAGTTCAGCACCTCGACGAAGTCAGCATCATCATGGACAGGTTGGAGTTCATGGATGCAGGCCTGCGGAACACAATATTACAACAGCTCTCTTCTTATGGGGATGGTACAATCGAGCTCAGCATAAAGAAATTAATCCAAGTGTTGATGAACTGCAAATACCTTAAAGCAGACGTCGATGTGGTGGTGGAGAATATCTTGGAGGCTCAGGTAGCGTAATCTTACGGAACCGTATATCTTACGGCACCGTCACGTGGGTTCCACTCAAGAGTGCCCTTACGCTACGCCAACTGTCAAAGGTGACCGTAAATGCACGGTGAGTGCGGCAGTAGAGATTTGAAACAACCCTCGATATGTGTACGCGGACTAAGCCACCTTTCGCAGGCGGGCCCTGGCTCCCCTCTTCTGTATCATGTCATAGACCTTGGTGAGGCTGAAGACGAGACAAGGGCTTAGACCTTAACATTTATCAATGCAGGTGTGTCAATATACGTGTGTCAATATATGGAAAATTGACTTATACAACTTGTGTGTCATGAAATTTGCGTCCGTTACTGACTTGTTTGCCCTTGCCCAACGTGTGTGACAATCCAATATGTGTACCTTTGAAAAATGGATATCTACGATGTTGTCTCTTTAAACATAGCCAATAAAATACAGTTCTTAAAAAATATAACGTCTATGAATTTCCCCAGATTGACGCGGCTCATTTCGAGCGTGGCCCCTCTTTGACATCTGGCGGTAACCTGTGTCGCAGATGCGTCATTTCCCTCACATACGTCTCGCTCACCACATTTCTTGGTTTATTTCTATTCCTCTTTATTCATTTTTCACCCCACCGCCCTTGCAGTCTAGATAGCTTCCTCAATGAGGCCTAGTTGTAAACGGCTGATGTTCTGAAAACTCTCATTAATCTTGACGGAACCAGTGGCGACCATTCGGTTAGCTAAGGTGGTATTCTTTAATAGAATGGTCCTAGCCACGTGTCTATTGTCATAATTGAGATATTCAATATTTTTAGACACACCAAGATCTTTGAAATTTTCTAGAAGAAAAAGTAACAGCTGGAGTGTAAAAGTCAAGGCAGCTTGCTACCCACAGAGTGAGACACCACCTTATTTGATGAGGTCTTCTATGAAGGTACGAATCGTGAAGCGAAAAGAATCCCTCAAAATCTCAGTTTTCTTTTGTTTTCTTTTTCGATTATCCCTATTTCTTTTTCGTGATCCAATCTGGCTTCCCCATTTGTTTTGTTCAGGACCCGTTCTCCCAGAGTCATTCATTTGCTAGATGCATTGAGTATCGAGAGGTGAAGCCCCACCAACCAATTTTACCCCGCAATTTCGATGACCCAAGTTTTTCAGATCTGGGGAATTATATAAACGGAGGATTCCGCCTAGTCTTTAGATTCTTTTATTTCTTCTACTTTCTTCCTTTTTATTCACACTAGCTCTTTTCTAATTAACATTCAATTTATTCCAGCGTTTGAACTTTCTGTGCATTACCAATTGCTCACCACACCAGAACCTAGTAAGTTTCAATTTGGGCCTCGCCCTGGCCAGTTACGCGCTTCTCATAAGAGAAGTTTATCTGCATTCAATTTGCATTCAATTTGCAATTCAGTTGACTGCAAAAAATAAACAAACGAAGAAAAGGACTAAGACGCAGCTACGTCATGTTTTCCCTTGAGGAATTTGTGCCACCCTCATCGCCTTTGGTAACTAAAAGATCTTCATGGGACGATGTCTTCGGCGACTATTTTTCGCTCGAACATGGCCTTATTTGCCCCAGCAATATCATGAAGGAGTACACTCCCAGGATGGAAGAAACAATACCAATCTCTATCGTGAAGCAAATGGCCAACTCTCCAATTATTAAACAAGAGTCAGATTGCGGGTACTCCCAGCCAGACTATGTCTATACGAGCTCTTTGGAATACCCGAGCTCATTGAGAAATAAACTGCTTTTTTCTACACCAAAAGTCACAACTTGGGATCTTAACCTCGATCATATGTCAGCGTCTTTTTCAGACAGTTTGGAACCTCAATCACCTTTGGAACAGGAGTACTCACAGCCAATGCTTCGCAAGTTGGCTCACAATACACAGCAACAGACCTTGTTTAGAGATAATACCTTGCAGCCAATCCCAACGCGAAGTAATGCTCGATACCTGAGTAATCGAAGAGCCAGGAAAAAGCGGGAGTATCTCGTCACTCTTCGCTTTACCAAGAAAAAACCGTTTTTGGGAGTGTTACAATTAAGTGGAGCAGAGAAGGAATACAATCTTCCCATCTTCTCTAAGTTGATGCCCTTGCAAGCCATGTTGGCATCTGGGAAATATGACGTTAAGGAAGCTGGCAGTCTCAACAGAGAAATACAGCCTCTTTACCAGGTCCCTATTAGAAGATATGTATCCAGGTTGACCTTAGGTCAATTGGCTCTGATTTTGGGAGTCCATGCGTACGATGTTTCTTTGGTCAAAGAAATCGAGAGCATAATTCTCACGTTATGTGATCAATTGTGCGGGTTGAAAGTTGGAGAGAAGTCCTGGAGCCGAAGTGTGCCACGGGCATCGAGGAGACAAACAGTCAATAAAGTTTACACATTCGCAAAGATTTATTTCCCGGACTTCACCATCGACCAAATTCACACCATTATCAAGCGGGGCGCCTACTCGCGCACGCAAGAGTTTTTGAGACGCAAGAGAAGAAGAGAAAAGAAGTTTTTGGCCAAAAAAACCAACAATTAATGACGCAATTTTAGAACAAATATTTATAATGACTCAATAAACACAAATACTAATTTATAATCGATCTATTAAAAAAGATGAGTGGTACGGGAATCGAACCCATGTCTAATGCTTGGAAGGCATTAATGCTAGCCATTACACCAACCACCCTTACTTGATGTGAGGGTCTCCTCATAAACAGAATAGGAACTATACGCTGAGTGAGAGATCAAATATCATACCCTTGAAAACGCAGCCAAAGAATTTGTTCTAGGCTCTGCTGGTTTCAGGATTGTGGCTTGCTGCTATACGCGCCTCTTCTGCTCCAGCAGTGGAAGAAGGCACTAGGTGAGGTAGATCCAATGGGTCGATGACAAGGTGGTTCATTAGCACTAACAAATGCATGTCAAGATGGTTTGCTTTTGCTGAAGTTCAG